>BMAV01001644.1:0-41126 GCA_019973955.1 Trichonephila inaurata madagascariensis
GCAAGAAATCAACAATTATTAAATTTAGATATCTTGAAAATAATCAGAAAATTTGTTTAGCAATTTTGAGGGGGAAATATTCTTTCCCCAAAAAATTTAAACAATTGTAACTTTTACCTAAAAGTCATTAATGTTTCTAAGCCTTGTATATTGAGCTATTTTCTTCATTCAAAGTATGGTGAAGCACATATTGTATCAGAAGAGTAGCAGTCAGTAAATAATCTTCAGATTAATACAACAAAGGGGCGAAGATAATTATCTTCTGATTTACTGCTATATTAGCTCTGTGAAAATTAATAAACTTCATTAATGTAATATGGGAACACTCATGGCTTTTCGAATTAACCCTTTATCTACCGACGGTACTTATAAGTACCACTCACTTTAAAATTACATAGCATAACCATTTTTACGAATATTTTGACGATACTTACCAGGAATATTCTTTGAAATCCACTCTTCCAATATATATGACAGCACAGGTTCTATGATGAGTATTTTAGCGGAAAAGGCGAATAGTTTTATAGCAAAAATTGCGCTTTCAGCTGACGGCGTTTCCAGCGGATTGCAAAGACTATCCTTTTTGTCCCAAAAAATAGTTAATGTCAAAATTTAAGTGTCTTATTGTTTTCGTATGTTAATGAAGACCTTAGAAAACGATTTGACTCATAAGTTTAAGAGAATAGTGTATATATAATTAGTTTTATAGTTGATTTTCTTTAATTAATTAGTTCTAATGGATTAATGTCCCAAAGTTGAGTATTTTGTTAATGTATATCCCTTAATTTTCAATGTAGTGATTAAAAAAAATATATGTATTGCATGAAAAAAAACTGCGGTAGATAAAGGGTTAAACTATCAAATCGAAGCTTAAACGTTGGCAGCTTGTTATAAAATGATTTTAAAATGCTGTCAATGATTTCTATTGTGTTATTTGTGCTGTCTTGTTTATAGAAATTTGTTCCTCGTAGTTTGGTTGACTTTTGATAAATAATAAATATGAAGTAAATGACATAATAAACTTAAGGCTGTTTTCGGTTAATGAATAGGACTCGAATTTGGAACATTTTTTCAGATATAAAAGAAATGAAAAAATAATACGATATTCTGGCTTCACTATCCTTTAGAGAGCAACATTTTTTATCATACTTCTCATTTTTAACCGAGTCGATTCATTTTTTCTGGTATTGAATGTGTTTCGCATTCTTTATCCTATACCGTAATGTTAAATGGGCTTTGCCTTCACGTATTAAAACAAAAAGTATTCACAGAAATATTTTGAAATTTTTTAAAAACATTATATTGTTAACAGAGGTACAAAAAGTTGCAACATTGCAAATTTCCATGGAAGTGGGTCATTTCTGTCTGAAAGTACTTTCGCGTTTAGTTAGAGCTCTCCTACTTTTTGAAGACGCCAATGAAGTTCGAATTGTGACGTCTTCTATTGGGGTGAACCCCACCCTTCCATTCATTCTAAGTTTTATGGCTCCGAACGGGTCGGTGACGAAGTGCACGTGGTGTGACAAGTGCGGCTGGGCCATCAGGGCATTGTTTATTGGTTTGACACCTTACCCGTTCTGGAAATCGCCAATGGCCAAAGAGGCCGGAACCCGCATTGATGGCGAAGCCTGTATGAAAAAAATCCTGTCGCCTCGGCCGGTGTGGAGAATGGGATTATAGAACATAGGTGGTGTGATAGACAAGTGTATCCACAGATGTTCCACAAGAATGATAGCTGCCCCATTCAGACTGACCGGGTATGCTGCGGCGCGTGTTTGCCGCACAAATAGGGGACACGGAAATGTGGCCCGGGGACGCGGGCGAACTTTGGTAACCGCCAATGAAAAGGGAAGAGACGAGGGGCATTATGGACCCGCCCTGAGTGCAAGGTTTTGGGGAACTGGGAGGAGACCTGGATGGAGAAAAACGCGAGGGAGCCCTGAAATAAGGAGACTTGGACAGTGGAGGATATAGAAGAAGAAGATGAGCGTCGGTGGCGTTGAGAGATAATTCAGGAAAAATATTGTACTCCATTTCGAGGCTGACTGCACTGGCTTGGCATATTTATTGGACTTCATTACTTCATATATAGTGACTATGAAGCAAATAAATACTGCTTTAATTTTAAAATGAGGCTGTGACAATTTTCTTCATACCTACTCACTACATTACAGAATACATCAACTTAGCGCATTCAAAAGTGAAGAGCAAAAGGGAAGGCGGAATCATTGGCTTTTATAATATCGTTTCGTCACGTGACTGAACGGCGAGCGAAATAGGAATTGCTATGGTTTGGTTTTTTTATTCTCCGTATAAGAAAAATGGAAAGAAAGGAAAAAAAAAAAAGGATTTAACTGTGGAGAAAAAAATCTTCCGTGTTTTACCATTTGCAATTAGCACACCATTAACCGTTTACAGCTGTGTGGTTCACGTAGCTTCAAATGATATAAAACCGAAAAAATAATAAATTTCCATTAAAAATAATAAAATAAAAATAAAAAACTATTTAGATTAGGTATAATGTTAGATATCTATCTATTCGAGCATTAATATACCTCCTTATTCTTTTATATGTGTCATACGAAGAAAAAAAATCTTAATATTTCATGTAGGAAGTAAATTGATGTTTCAAAATTTTGTATTTTTTTCTTAAATGACTTTTACTCTTTTTTAACAGAAGAAACCGTAGATATATAGATGAAAATTTTGTATCCCCATTTTTTTTTTTCGATGAGTTTTAAAAACTTATTAACCATTTTATATTTAATCCCAAAAGCAGCGCTATTTTCCATTCAAAAGAATTCTAAGTTTATTATTGCCTTAATTGTGTAACAAGAAAAGGAAAAAAAAAAGAAAAAAAAACCAAAACTTGAAGTAAAACATTTTTAAATGGATTTTATATTTTATTAGGGATTGTAAAAGTATTTTGTATACTTTCTGTTTTTAATGGAAAATTGTTTTATAAGTGCTTATAATATTTTTTCAAAAGCAAGGGGTCTCATACATGTTATTTATTTAATAATTAGAGTTCTTTAAACCTATTATGCTCTTTAAAAACAATAAAAATTCTTCTGAAAATCAATTTTTGAAAATTGGTCTCCACACACATAGTGGTGGGCTTTAAGAGAATAATGCATCAAAATTTTATACATTTACCGGGTTATTATTAATGCAGTTATCTATAAGTTTAGTTAATGCAATAATTTTCAAGCATTTTAGCTAGACGTTTCAATACGCAGGCGTAATGGAAAATTCCCGCGCAAACAGCTAGACGATGAGAATTGTTTGTGTTTTAGTTTGAATGTATGTGTTGTTCATTTGTTTATTGTTATTCCTTGTCCTTGATGGTTTTGATTCTTTTACGTAGTTGCCAGTTTGGCGTAACTTTCTTTGTCAGTTCTTGGCGTGCGTTGTTCTTTTAGATTTCAAATTTTAATGTAATTCAAGCTTTATGGGAAAGTGATTTAAAACTGTGGTCATATTTTAACTATCACTTGAACATGCTCAAATAAAGAAAAGGGAAAAATTGTATCAGTTATTTACAAGAAATGGTGTAATTTATTGCAGGAAGTTATGGAAAGCGTAAGGACTTCTGGCAAAACACACCAGCAGGGATGTCTTAAGACTTTTTTGAGACTCTGGGCGCATGCAAAGTAATCCTATATGCGATATTTAAAGTAGAGTGTATATAGCGTAGTGGTCCCCAGGCCGCAGACGGTACGGGTCCTTAAGAACATTACTCTCGGATTTGTGCGACTTTTTATGGAAATCACTTTATATCCCACGCAGTGTACTTACACAAGGGGGATCACCCATCGGGAGTTCGGACCCCAAGCGCCAGTGCTTTCGATTGATTATAGACATTCTATAAGCATATAGGAGCGTAAAATTTAATTATGGTAATGATTAATTTTTATTAATTAATGCTAATTATTCATTCAATAATTAGTTTTGTACTGTGTTTTGTTCCCAAAAAATCAACAAAAATCAAAAGGAGCATGATACAAGAATGGTGAACTTTTAGGCCGGGTTACTCCCCTTGAAAAACAATATTGCGCTGGAATTTACGTTAGGTATCCGACTACGTTCCCGGAACCGTGATTGTTTTATGATATTTTTGTGTCCTTAGATTAGAATACATGTGTGCCGTTGTTTTGGGACATTTTGACCAAAAAAAAATTTATTTTTAATAAATATTTTGGCAAAAAAATTAACTTTAGAAGAACACTTAAAAATGTTCTCATTTTTGTGAAAAAATGCTTCTAATATAATATTTTGCACTGTGTATGAAACTAGACCTCTGTACAGAGGCTCCAACTATGATTGCAGAAAAATCACACATTTTCAGAGTTACAACCAATATATATATATATATATATATATATATATATATAGAATTATTGGCGTTTTTTCCTTAAAATTTCGCCCCTCTGTTGTCGTAAAACATGGATAAACCACTTCTAAGTTATGTATTTCAAAAAATTCTAGTTGAGCCTCTGTAGGGGTCTGAATTGTGCACTCAAAGCTTGCATTTTCTTAAAAAATATTTTGAAAATATGTATGTTCATTTTTACTCCATACTTAAACACTATTATATACTATTCTTAAAACAATTTTATAACGCTGACACATCTAAGTGACATTAATATCATAAATATTATCCATTTATACGCTCTTGCAAAATCGCGGGTTTCCGAATCGGGCTCTATAAATATTGTAACTGTGAAGGAATATTTATATAAATACATTTAAATTGTTAAATCAAAATAATATAAAATGATAAGAACCCTCTAAGCGGGATACTGTAAACTTATAAAACGTTGACCAGTCAGCGGCGATAAAAAGGCTGGGCAACACAGTTATATAGCATGCATTGTCAAATTCTCGTACCAAAGGTAATATAAAACAAATAAATATGCACGATTTAAAATCTCATAAACCTAGGTCCAAACAGGCTCGACCGATTGCCGCATTTCGATTAAATGAGTTGAAGGATTAAGGTATCAGGCCTAGGCCGACATGAACAACTGTCATCACAGTCTTGAAGTTGGCTAATTTAAAATTTCCCCCTTTTCGGGGTAGGGCCGGGAATAATATTTGTCAAAAAAATTTGGATCATGATTTTATGACTGAATCGAAAAATGAAGCCGTAGGCCCGGTATTCTTAAGTGTCTCCAGATGAAACAAAAATAAATCGCAAAAATGTTCGTCATTTTTTGGGCCTTAGTGATGAATATTAACGTCGCACTGTTCAGCTACACAAAATTTGTGCGGGACCTCTTTTTTTGAACCATCGTCAAGTGAAAGAACGACCGAGCTGGCCCCCCCTCTTCTAACTACCACACCACCCAACGTAGGACGTTTGGCTCTCGACAGATTTCGTGCATCGCTCCCTACACGGGGGGGTTTTGGTACTGGGCTGATCGTATTGACCCAGGCTACCGCGGCCAGAAATTTTTTGGGCCCAAATCTACGATTTAAATGTGTCGGATACCAAAGCTACAACGTCTACACACACAAAACGACAGATTTACTATCTCAGCACAAAAAATATAAAAAAAAATTAAAAGTTAAATTAAAGTTTCACACACAAAAAAACTAAGCCTAATTAATCAAACACCGAAATTCATTGGAAATTTAAATAACCGATTAATGTGATTAAATGTGCAAAAACCAAAAAATTATTATTAATAAATGACAACTAAAGAGATTTTACTTTAACATAAATATGAATATATTCTAAATTGTCTTACAATATCACATTATATTATCTCATTACATTTGGAATGTTTCATGGCCCTATCGTGTTTGAAATCACTTCTCAACTGTAAAAATTTTGTTTTATACTTTTGTTTCAGCCCAAATCATAATTTCTTAATTTAGGAGCACCCAAATGGCATTTTCTATTTTTGTGATACTTAATTTACTCTAAAAACAAGTTTCCTTATATGGGATAATAACCTTTGTCACTCCATATCCCACATAAAGATATTAACTGTGACTAAGTTTCCTTAAGTGTTAAGTTTTCTCTTGTGCTTTTTATATGAATTTTCTATCATACATTTGAGCTTTTTATTGTTGCCTTTTGAAGATTTTAAAAATTGTAACAGAGAGGAATACATTATTACAAACTTTGCTTAAATATACATGCCGACGTCTTTTATCTGTTATCGATCACGGAAAATAGCATTTTTACAGGATTCTTTGCTCAACACAATTACGAAGACAGTACAAACATTAATTGGAAGTTAAAAACACACATCAACTTCCTTTTAATTTTCAGAGCCGGTGTATCTCAGAGTGAATGAAATTTATAATAACGCGTCGCACTATAAAGTTGCACGAAGTTTTTTCGCCGTCCTTCGTAATTTTGAACGGTTAAGTGACGAGGTCGACACTCGAGCTGGCACCTCCTCTCCTAACTTCCTCACCACACCCAACGACAGGACGTTTGAGCCTGGACTTATTTAACGTGCACGGCGGGTTTTCAGCAGCACTAAGCTCGAACTCGTAACACGCCAGTTTCGAGCCAACCACCCTCGCTAGGGGGGCCAAGGGTTTCCGCAAAAAAACCGATTAAGAACCAAACATATATTTTCGGTTTGGGTTTGGAAAAAAATTCTTAATATATTAAAGAATTTGTGTCAATTAATGAATTAAATTAAATTTGATAAATCGATTAATCACACACAAATTCTGTAATATATTTCCCGAATCTGTGTCCCAAATTTAAACGATTAAATTAAATTTTAAATTTTCATTAAAATTAAATTGATATTTATTAATATAGATAAAACACATTTAAAAAGGATTGAAAATTAATTTAAAACATGCTTTGTAAATTACCAAGAGGTTAAAATCTTTGCTTGTTAGAACTGCTAATTCTTTTTTTGACATTACTTCTCTCTCTCTCTTATTCAATAACTATTGCTTCTTACTACTATAATCATTCATTCTTCTAAATTTTGCGATGTGTGTGATATCAGAAAAAAAATTATCATATTAAAAAGAACAATTTAGATTCAGTCAAAAAACTATTCAATCTCCAAGGGAAATTGAAATAATTTTATTCTTTGGATTAAAGTCTATGTGTTAATTCAATATTTTCAGCAAATTTCATAGAATCGAGTTGCATTTTAGTTATATAATTTTAGCAATATGTATTATGATGAATTTTATAAGCAGTCTACAAAATATTGTGCCTTAAAAATTTTTTAAATGTTTTTTACATACTTTTAATCATTAGATTGCGTTAAATAATCTTTCAAATTGTTGATGTGAAACATTGTATTCAGGAAAGCGTCGAATTCATAATAGTAATAAATGCAGCCGAAAGAATGTGTACAGGTTTTCTAAATTTAGTTTTACATAATAAAGAGTCAAATACCTTAAAACAGATTATATGCTTGTAAATTCAGTTTTTTTTTATTCAATAAAAAAGAAAAATTTTCTTGGGGAAAATTAATACATTTTCTTTGAAAATTCTCCGACAGTTTGAAGAAATATAAGTTAAACATTTAAATATTATACAGTTGTTCATTTATTAAGAAGCACAAAGCAAAATTATAATATAATTATGTTTCATTTCAATTTTAAGCATAGGTATCGTTATTTGAATCCTTTTATTTTAAGTAATCAATAAAAGTTCTCTAAATTTTTCCGGTGCATAACGCGCTCTTTTAACACAAAAAATGAGATCAAAAATTAGGGGTGCGCATTATACGCCGAATATAAAAATGAGAGCTTTAAAATAATAATAAAAAAAATGGAGCACAAGGAAAAAATTAGACTTCAACATATATGGAAATGGAAATGACATTCATTAACTTAAAGGGTTCTAGAAGTTCTCTAGTAGTGTACTATTTTTTTCTAAAGCTTGGAATAATATCTTAAATAAATGACTTCAAAACATAAGAGTATTGCGCTCGTATATTTCAGGTTTTCTTTGTAAAAAAAGGGGGTGCGCGTTATACGGTGAATATACTTAAAAATTAGAAATTACAGTTTGAAAGTATAAGGGCGAGCTATACGGCCGGCGGTGCGCTTTATACGCGCCGGAATTTACTGTATTTTAAATAAACTTATCGATATTTCTAAGTGATTGAAGAATATTTTCAATATTAGAAGCAAATAAAATGTTTATTTTGAATAACAATGCTAATCGAAAATGTTTTTGCAAGATACTGTCATATCCAAACTTAGAAAACACACACTTAAGCATGTTTATTAACCTAAAAGTACTCTATGAAACTGATGATATTGATGTACATAAAATGAAAAGGCAAGATAATAATAATAAAAAAATACAATAATTTCTTTTCAGTTTATTTTATACAAAGATTAAAATACTTAAGCATTAAATCTTAAGGAATTTGAAAATGAAGATATAAGTTACCTTTTGGTGTTTAAACACGGAATGAAGAATCTCGAATTTGTCTTATCAAGTATATATAAATGCCAGGGGCTATCAAACACTTCCAAAGTCAAATTTCCCCACGTTTTCCACTATTTTGTTTTTGATAAATGTCCTTTCCTCTGGGCTTTATATATTTGTGATCACTCAAATTCCATAAAGAACCTGAACCTCTTTTGCTTCACACATTTATAACGTTCTTCTACAATTTTTTATTTTAACTCGTGGAACCCCTCGGTTCTGTGAAACACAGTTTGAAGACCATCGACTTAGAGAAAAAAAAAAAGACCCCAACGTACAGTCTCACTGGCAGAAACGAGGGAAAAAATGGAAAAGATATCTTATTCCAGGATAATTAGTGATATAAAGAACGGTGATCTTCCTAGAAAGCATCTTGAAGGGAGAATTTGAGTTTTTGAACCTCGGATGTTGCGCATATTTCGATTTCTTTTGGGGCCGTTGTTCATTGTGAAGAAAAAAAAAGTATCTCTATTGACAGAAAAAAAAAGACATTAGGGTTTCCTGTATGAATTACATTTCGTTAAACATTCCATTAACGTTTCACAGGCGAATCCGATATGGAATAAGATGAAAAAAAAATTCATTTGTTGAATTCGGGTGATTTGTTCTATGCGGTTCTTAAATTAATGAGAAAAAAAACCCAAAGCCCATATCGGATGTGTCCTTTTTCTGAACTTTAAAGTGGGGTTTTTAAAAAGCTTTTTTCTCAAACAAACTCAAAAGAATATTTTCGATCTCAGTCGAATAAATGAACAAAAAATCCACCAATGAGTGAATTATTTCTTGATTTTGCAGGTTTTTCGCGGACGACACATTTAATAGCACTATGGCTCCCGGGACTTTTGTCGACGGACCAGAAAATTTGAACCATGGTAAAGGCGAGGATGGCACGAGTCTACACCCCTCCTGACTTCCACATCACACCAACAAGGGGGAGTTTGAGCCTCGATATATTTAACGTTCATCGTTCATCTGAACTGTTGGTCCAGTTTTGGCTCGAACTCGCCCTAAGGCTGCCACGAGTCATACAGCTCACGTTTTTTTGCAGAAGTATAAAAAGGGGAATTTAAAAAAAGTATTTTCATAAGTTCAAAAATACGTTCTAAATAACAGGGATATAGCAAATTTGAAACATGGTCAAGTGATGAGGACGATACCTGTTCTGGCCCCCCTTTCAAGTTCTACTACTTTAAAAAGGATTTTGACCCCCCCCTCAAAATCATAGCTTTTTTTTTTTAATGACTTTGGGATTTTAAACCCGGGTATCATAAAACTCGGGTCACTGCAAACAAAGCCCCTTGTCTGCGTTGCCAAAAAAACCCCCATCCCCAAACTTTTCATAACATTTTTAATTTCATGATATTTTATTTCATTGAATAACAGATGTACCCTCGCTGGCCCTTTTTTTTAAAAAATTTTTTTGGAAAAATTTTATCAGTATTTGGGGAAAGGTTATGAAAAATTCCAAGTTTCTCGCAAAATATCCGTGAATAATATTTTCAACCACTATCAGAAAAATTTTAGGCCGTGGCGCACACAAAGGGGGGGTATTTTCCCGGGGTTTGACTCCTCCCCCCCACAGGTTTTGATTTTTATAGTACGTAAAATTTAAATTAAGCATTTGTTAATAATTAGTGCAAATTATTTATTCAAAAATTAATTGTTTTTTTTTTTTGTTAAAAATCGAAAATTTAAAAAAAATTTTTGGATGGTGTATTGGCGAAAGGATATGAGAATGGTGAACTTTCACTCGGGAATTCCCCCTGAAAATTCCTGTTCCCACTGTATTGGGGTTTTGGGAAACTTAACGACGAGTGGTTCGGGGCGAATGACATCGTTTTGGGAAAAATGGGGTGATAGGGAAATTTTTTTTGGATACAGCATATTTTTGAAATGTGAAAATTGATAACTTCCATCACACATCATTCGGTTATGGGACCACACTTTTTTGAAATTTTTTGTGTTTTTTTTTAATCTTTTTACACAAAAAAACCCATTAATCATAGTAAGATATCGGGCAAAAAGTTTTTCCGGTTTAGTTGAAAGTAAAGTAGCTTTAAAAATGATGTAACCTTTGCTTTGACTCTCCATAAAAAGAAAAATATTACATACTATTCTATAGAGGTTATTTCAAAAGATGACTCATTTAGTTAAAATAGTGTACAAAGATTACTAATTTTCTATTCATAACAATTATTTCCATATATATTTATTTATATTTGTAATACTTTGATGAATTAAATGTTCATACTGTTTGCCTTCTATTTGAACGCAGACTATATCTTTTTAAAAAGGATTTTCGAACGAGTCGGTAGTAAATTTCAAAATTTATTTCTTACACTGTATCAGCAATTCTTTGAAGCAGTTAGGTTACATTTTTGATTGGTTTAAAAGAAGTTAAAAGGCAAACATTCGTAATCAGTGTAAAATTGTGAAGTGTTTGGTACCAGTACTAAATACTGTGTAGGCGGGTTTCAGTTTTTCACATTTTTAAAAGTGTGCTTAGCATCACTCAGCCAAGTAATGTAATTTATTTTCCCCCATAACCAATATGACCCTATCTTGACACGCATGTTTACTTTGTTGAGTAGAGATAGTAAAATGAGTTTTGTGAAAATCCACTTAGAGCGATGAGCTTACGGGAAGCGTTAAAGATAATTATGCTTCATTTTTAGAAGTTCAAGTCCTGTTCTTTTTAACCCTTTATCTATCGACGTGGTACTTATTAGTACCACTCCTTTTAAAATTACATATAATAACTATTTTTACGAATACTCTCACGATACTTAGCAGGAATATTCTTTTAAATCCACGCATCCAAGATATATGGCAGAATGGGTTCTAGGATGAGTATTTTAGCGGGGAAGGCGAATAGTTTTATAGCTGAAATTGCGTTTTCAGCGGATTGCGAACATTGTCATTTTTGTTCCGAAAAATTATAGTCAAAAGGTAAGTGTCTTATTTTCTTATATGTAAATGAAGACCTTAGAAAACTATTTGACAATTTATTTTAAGTGAACAGTATATATAATTAATTTTACAGTTGAATATCTTTAAGTAATTAGCTCTAATGGATTAAATTTACCAAAATTGAGTATTCTTTTTATGTATATCCCTTAGTTTTATAATGCAGCCATTAAAAAATATTGCATGAAAAAACTGCAGCAAATCATAATGCGGTAGATAAAGGGTTAAACTAAGAATGGTTTTCATTGCAATCGATCGTGTAATGCTAGGATTTGGATATCAATAATTTATATATAAACAGTATATATTCATACATTATGAAGTACCTAGCGAAGCGGGCGGGTAACGGTTAGTATGATGTATAAGAAAAAAAAAAATGACGAGGGTGACTGCTTTCAGTTTTTGCTCTCAGCTTTCCTAACCTCCACGCTACGCATCGCAAGCTTAATTACCTTATAAACATGCAACTTCATACATCTTTCTATTCCACATAGGAACTTTTGATCAAATAAACATGGATTTTGATAGGTCACGTCTCAAACATTGCCACTCGTGAAATTAGGAACAATGACATTAGGTTGAAGAGGCTTTGGTTAGCACAGGACTCAGGCTGTATTCTGTGTCATATCTATCATTCAAGATATAAAAAAACTTGTGGCTTACCATATTAAGTTTTTGTATTTATGTATTCACCTTTTTCGAGAACTATATGCACACTTTTTGAATAACATTTAAGGTGAATGAATACTTTCTGAAACGGGATTTGTAGAAAAGTCGTATAAATGAATATTTTTTCACATTTTGTGTCTCCTGAATTAAAAAGATGCTGTATAATATTCTTAAAGACAATTATATACAAGTTAAATTGATTTAAACGCAATTTTTAGACAAAAAATGAAAGAATAGCATTTTCAAAACATTCTTATATGAAAAATGATTCTCTAATATTTTGCCTGTATGTAGCTGAGACTTCTTTATCGGGATTGTGAACTAAAATTCACAATTTCAGTGAGTGAATGAGTGTTACATTAAAATCGCACTATAAAGCTGCGCGCAGACTATTGACGACGGACCTCATAATTTTGATTGATTGATTGAATATTAACGTTGCACTGTTCAGCTACACGAAGGCTTTTGGTGACGGACCTAGTCATTTTGAACCATGGTCAAGTGACGTGGACGACACCTGAGCTGGCACCCCTTCTCCTAACTACCACACCACACCAACGGGAGGACGTTTCAGCTCTCGACAGATTTAACGTGCAACGCTGCCCTACACGGCGGGTCTTTAGTGGTACTGGGCTCGAACTCGTGGCAAGGCAAGCCATGATCCGATACCTATACCACTCGGCTACCGCGGCCACCCTCGTAATTTTGAACCATGGTCAAGTGGTGAAGATGACACCTGAGCTGGCACACCCCTTCTCTTAACTTCCACATCACATCAACGAGAGAACATTTGAGACCCGAGAGATTTAACGTGCATCAGCCTCTCTACACGGCGGCGGGATTGACCACAAGGCTGCCTCGGCCACCATATTACTTTCAAAATTTCAGTGGAATCCGAGAAAATAAAAATGTAGCATGAAAAAAAAAAGGTATACTGAGAAATTGTTTCTTTGAAAACATCATGTAAGTCATTTACTAAAAAATATTAAGGCATACTGATAAAAAAAGTTGATTCGACACCTTAAAAGTAATAATTATCAAGTATGAGTGCATATTTAGCTTGAAAGAAACAGATATGTTTATTAAAGTAGATCACAGAGTTGCATTGAGGGAAAAAAATGATTAATCGAAACTTTTTTTTGCGGAAAAGAGACTATGGTATAAGAATTGAGAGAAAATTAAAAAAATTTAAAAATTTAATATTACCATTAAAGGGTTTTTACACCTTCGAAAAAGTGTAAAAAGACTTAATTTTGGTTAGATTATTTTGGATTCAAAATAAATTTCAATGCAAATGCGCGATAGATAGGGACCTCACAAAAAATATTTAAACATTTCATAAATACTTACATATAACAAACAACTTTGTCGACATGCCGCAGAAATTTTTTTATGCGACGGAGAGGGACCGGATGGAAAAATCGCACTTAGAAAATACATCAATTATTTGCGAAATTTATGAGAAAGTACTTCCATAACAAAATAATTAAATTTTACACATGGAAGCATTTTTAAAACATTTAATTTTTCCTTCTATACATGGAGAAGCTTTCAAAAGAAATAAATTAAAGGTAAAAAAACTTCTTTAAAAACAAGCTTTTATTTAAATGCTCTAAAAAGAACAAAATAAACTTTTCTTTTAAAACTTATTTGCAACCAACTTATAACGTCGTTACACAATTTATGATATAAAAGCTTGTCGGGAGATTTAAGTACTCGTATTTACTTAGTTTGAAAATTTTAAAAACTAAAATCAATCAGATAAAGTTATTTAATTTGCTTGTTTATCTACACAGGTAAATCTCGCGACAAGCTTTTTTATCATAAATTGTGTAACGACGTTATAAGTTGGTAGCAAAAAAAGTTTTAAAAGAAAAGTTTATTCTTTTTAGAGCATTTGAATAAAAGCTTGTTTAAAAAAAAATTTATTTTTTACTTTTAATTTATTTTTTACTTTTTAGTTATCGCTGGACAGAGGTTTCTCAGTCTGTTTATCTCATTCAACGCATCATTGTTGCAAGGTCATTTGCCGGTTAATTTTGAACAGTTCAGCTAAGGGGTACTCAACCTTTTTTCCCGCCAGTCCACATACATATGATAGATATTTCCCTCGGGTCGCAACAAGAGGATAATGGGAAGGGAGATAAACACTGTAAGACCAAAACAACAATGGACTAAGTAAAATTAATCAAAATATTAACTCTTTTTTTCTTCTTTTACCATGATACTATATTAAAAACGAAAAACACAAACCAATTTTTTCAATCTTTGTAGAATAGTATCATCCAAATTCTGCACAAACGGAAAAAATATTTTCGTGCGATTATCTTTAAAAATGACGAAGTTTTTAAATGTTTTATTAAAAATTTGAGTATTTTTTGAAAAATCGTAAAAAATTGGCATTTTATTTTTTAAATGACTGATTCTAAAAGAGAAAAGCCTGAACTTTCTTAGTGACAATATCGATTCATTAACACGAAAAAAAATTCATAAGGAACCATTTAGAATTCATTTTTATAGAAACGCATCGATTTTGACTCATTTTAGAAAAAATCGTAAAAAATAGAAAATGCCATTATTTTTTAAAAAGAATTATTCCGTATCGTGGCGAAATAAATGATCTTTCCGATTATGTAATTGTTTTTTGTCTCTGTTAGATAGATAGAATAAGATGGGTTTTTAAAAATGGTCGAAAAATCAGAAATTTTTAAAGCTCAATCCGATAAGCTGCTGGGCAGAATAAAAAGCTGACATAGGTAAAAGTTTTTAATTAATATCTCTTTAACTAATTGCAATTTCGGAATATAAATGGTCAAAACATGTATTGTCACCCAAACTAAACGTGTATACAAAATATCAGCTCATCGGTTGAATTTCGGTTGAAGACATCAGCTTCAAAATTGGAGTTGCAAGATTCCACCCGAACAAATTACTTTAATCAATATCTTTTAACTAATTGAGATACCGTAATATAAATGGTCAAAGCATGCATTGTCATCCAAACTAAACGTGTATACAAAATTTCAGTTCAATCGGTTGAAGACATCAGCTTAAAAACTGAGGTTGCAAGATTCTACCCGAACAATTTACATTCCAAGTTAAATAAAAGAGCATGTAACAGATAATACACTGCTACTCATCGTAATCCAAATAGCGCATCTTTCTGTGATGAATTAGTTCAAAATCGCTTTCGTCACACACGCTTCAAAATACAATTTAAATTTATTTAATTTTTTGTCACCATAAAGTCAGATATAAGTTTTTGCGACAACCGTCGGTTGGTCAGTTGTTTGTAAACGTCACGATAAACAAAAATGTATGTTTGAAGCTCTTTTTGGAATTTCAAACAACTTTCGGAATCGATAACTATTTTAGTAAATAGTTTTCAGATTTCTTGGAAAGCTGAATTCCTGCGTATATTTTATCTGCTCTCAAAGATTCAGGCCTTTCTTGTCCTTCTTAATCTATCAAATTATTGATAATGTCGCTGTCATTAAAAATTTCGTCTTCAATCAAGCGTGAGTGCTTGCGTGTTGAGAGAAAGCAATTGAATGTGCATTGTCGAGAGACTGCTTTTAATAAATTAACAGTAACATTACACTTCGAGACGCTCTGTTCAAGTGTAGGATTTAGTTATTTTATAAAATAACTAGGTATTTTATTAAATAACTAGACAAGGCAGTTAAAGTAAATAATTGATGAAAAATTTCATACTGTACCTAGTTATTCTATGAAATAACTAAGGACTGGCCGTTTAAGTGAAAAATGAACAATTTCAAAGATATTTTATAAATTAATTGATCCTAAATAGCTAAAATATTTTGAAAAAAGCATTTTATCCATATTATGCATGAATAATTGATTAATAAGGGAAAGCAGAGGATATAATTTATTACTGCTCATATTGCTAACATTAGCCAAACAGAAAGAGTAAAAAAGAATATGTTGCAAAAATAGATTATATTTAAATATTATCAACAAAAATACTTGCTGTGAAGAAAAACCGTTGCTTTCGTAAAACCATTGTGTAAACTTTTTCAAACAAAATTGTAAGAGTATTAATTTAAATTTAATGAAGATACATTTATTTTACGTTTCATTGTTTATTCGATCAAGGTTTCTGTGATGACACTTTGGATTCGACTGCTTATTATTTTTAAACAAGCCCATTCTTTACCATTACACATTTTTTTTCTTCCACGAGTACTTTTTAAATCCTTGTCTAGTACCGCAACTTTGAGCTGTTGCAACAGATCGCGAAGCGTTGTGTCAATATTTGGAACTTCAATGGGAATTGATTTTCGCTGAAATATACTGAACTGAGATCTAGAGTACAATTGTTTTACAAGGCTATCTCTAGTTCCTAATTGAAAAAATCCCCTTTCCAAAGCAGCTAGAACTGCTTCAAAGAACTTTCGTGAATTCGGTATTTCATGCATATACCACATAAAAAAAAGGTAGCAAAGAAAAAAAGAAGGACCGCACAAAAACAGGTTCTACTGTAATAAAAAGCTATGATTACAAATATATCGATGAGCGAGTACAATATACATTGCTTCATTTCATTACCCCAGCTCTCTTCATACCGTCAAACCAATCCGATCCAAGCTTTTTTCAATCTTCGTTTTAAAGTACGCTGCCATTTCAAAAGTAGGATTTTTTAAAATTCTTTATGCTAAAACTGCTGAGAGTACTTTTTTTTGCAACTGTGTTGTAAGTGTCCTTATCGTAATAAATGTTAAAAAGCACTAAAATTCCTGTTTTTAACATGCTTTTATTAGCCTTAACTGTATGTAAAATAATCATTGAACTCGAATTTTACCCACTTTAAAAGGCCAGATTAATTCGAAATTTTGCACACTTGCCAAGTATGGAAGACAATACAATAATTTAGTAATTTTTCCGTTGTCCTGATCAGGATCATAAGGATTAACAATTTCGTATTTCCAGATTTGGCAACTAAAAGATTAAGTTACAACCCTAAGGCGAAAACGCTCATGATTAATACAAATACAACGAACAAAAAAGTGAAACGGTAAGGAGCTGCGTTGGCTGAACCTATATTTTGCAAACCAGGCCGTATCGACGCACTAATGGGATGCCAATGGGCATTCCAGATTCTAAAAAATGGTGCATTTAAGATTAATTCATTGATGAATAAATGATAGTTTATACCAAAAAAACAAGCTTTTAATTGTAGATCAAACTAAAACATGAAAAATAACGTATAGTTTAAAAAAACACGTTTTTACAGTTAATCGAACTAAAAAGTAAATAATTCTCAAAAAAAGAATAAAATGACTAACGAGAAAATTAAAGTCATTGTAGTAAAAGCGTGGCGTATTTGTACTACGTTTTTACTCTAACTCTGCATTTCGGAATGAAACTAGTAAGATATTATAACAATTGATATCGAGAACCCTGCATTTTTATCCCAATGATATTAATTTTCTCGTTAATCATTTTATTTTTATATTAAAAATTATTTACTTTTTAGTTTAACTATAAGAGTATTTTTTAGTTTTTTTAAACTATGATTTATTTTTTAATAAAAATTATTTTAATTATACCAAAAGAAGCTAAAATATTTAAACATTATTCTCCTTGTGTCAAAGCTTAACATAGTATCTTTATTTTTCCCTTCATCTAATAACCTTTGAACATCTTTCCCGTATAGGTTAATTTTGAAAAAAAATTTCAATCTACTCTAATGTTTATATAATAACGATAAATTTCTTTTTATGAAAAAAAAGTTGGTCTATGATAAGAAAATGTATTACAAATGTGCACAAATATTGATGTAATTTTTAGAAGGGGAGCTGAAAAATAATACTATGTTTAGCTTGAGTAGTCTATTTAACAGTATATAGTGAATTAGAAAAATTATGTCCACAAAAAATGTAAACAATAATTTTTATGCTTCAAGATAATGCCGAGAACAAACATTTAATGCAAAATTAATCTAATTATGATGTATTACAAATATAGTCTACATAAAAGATAGCACTGAATCGAATAACTCTGAGTAACAGCCAACTCATTTCCATATCAAACTTCTTTTTAGAGAGATAGAATGATCAAATAAATACGGATATATGAATTATAAAAGCAGATTTATCATCAAATGTATTAAAAAAGGACTGCTCATATAAGCATAAATATACCTCCGAAAATCGTTTTAACTCTGATAATAATTCAGAACTATCACGTTCAAAAAATAAAAACACAACATACCTCTGAAAAAGTCCTATACTTCTTGCGCTGAAAATAGCCGCCGTGGAATTGGAATCAACATGGCACTAATGTCGTAACCTTTTTTATTCTTTTAGATTTTTGCTCTTACTCCTCGTTTCTGCTGTAGAGAGAACTATTAAATTGAATTGAGGAGTTTCTTTCCTGAATGCTCCTACTCTTAAGATCCTATCAAATGGAGCTGAGATGCAAAAAGCAATTTTAATTAAAATCTCGAGTTAAGGTGTTTCATTACTTAAGGTGTATTTTTATAAATTAATTTTTCAAATTACAAGTAATTGCGTGTATTTATTTATAATTATATAACAGTATGTAGATTACCTAATGATTTATTTTTATTCCTCTTATTCTACGTATCTCAATTTCAATAGCTGTATTTTCGAATTTAAATTTAAGAAAAAGGTGACTGTGTTCGGAACCGAGATTTTGAAAAAGTGTATAAATGGATAATTTTATTGATATTTAGCGTCTGTTGTATTAAATTATTTATATAGAACTGCTTTTAAGAATATTATTACAAGAAAAAAATTATTTAAATGCAATTTTAATTTTTGGCTAAAGAAGAAAAAATGACATATTTTTAAAACTTTCTCTTTGTATGTAAAAAATGCTTCAACAATAATTTCTATAATTATAATATTTTCACTATATATATGTATAGCTAAACTTTAGCCAGAAATAAGAATTTGGAAAATTCGCATCACTTTCAGAGTTACGAAGAATTAAAATAATAATTAATAAAATTTTAATCAAAGTGATTATCTATTTATAACCTTTTTCAACATCACATAGTCACTTTAATCTTATAGAAAATACGATTGCATCTAATTTCCAGTTCAAAATAGCGTACGTCTCACCTGTAGTAAAATTATCAAAGTTTGAAATCGGCTTAAATTAATGTTATAATGCTGAATTTAAACTCTAATCCAAAATGTAATTTTAGATCGCAATATATTCGAACATTTATTTATTTTCTTACGCAAAACATATATCCATTAATTGTACTTCGTCTATAAAATTTAAAAATGTTCTATAAAAACACAATTTTTTACTTGAATTTTCAATTTTAAGCTTACATTATAAAATGAAAGCTTGAAAATGAAGCATAAATATAGAGGAAAGGATTATAATAAAAACTTAGTGTAATAAAACACTTTGTTTTCTACGAATAATGCTATCAGAATGTGTGTATGTTATTTTTATCTAAATATCTTACGCGCGATTTGAAAAGTAAAAAGGACTCCGAATTAGGGTTCTTGTGTTTTTCAATAATATGTGAAGATAAAAGACAAGTATCCCCTAAAAATTTTACTACTATATTAAAACAAATATATTTCAACTTCACGTTTCTTCACGTCACAGGGATATGGATCTGCAATAGATCCTCCATTCCCTATCTGATAAGTATTTTGGCGCTGACAAGTGGAAAACCTGAGTGAGAAAAAAAAAGTTCACTGAATTTGGTGGATAATGCAGGCGAATGGCGTCACAGTCTGGGGGTAGTAGTTTTCTGATTTAGGTGGGAAAAAAGTCCTGAGAATTTTGACAGTCAACTGGGAGCTGTAGTGTTAAACCTGTCATTAGTTGATAGCAATAAGTGAGAAAGTTCTCTAATGGCTGCCCTGAAGTTGGGGAAATTGAAATAAGAGATTATATTTCAACTGATTAGCGGCAGGAAGTTTTAGATTATTGTGGATCGAGTGAGTGAATATTAACGTCGCTCTGTTCAGCTACACGAGGGCTTCTGGCGATGGACCACGTAATTTTGAACCATGGTCAAGTGACGTGGACGACACCTGAGCTGGCATCCTCCTCTCCTAACTACCACACCACACCAGCGGGAGGACGTTTCAGCTCTCGACAGATTTAACGTGCATCACTGCCCTACACGGCGGGTCTTTAGTGGTAATGGGCTTGAACTGTAACAAGGCCAGCCACGATCCGACACCTTGACCCCTCGGCTACCACAGCCTTATTGTGGATCGAAATGATTATTAATAACCCACCACCATTAAATTATACGAAGGCTGTTCTCGTTGAGTTGAGTTGAGTTAATATTAACGTCGCACTGTTCAGCTACACGAAGGCTTTTGGCGACGGACCACGTAATTTTGAACCATGGTGAGGTGACGTGGACAACACCTGAGCTGCCACCCCCTCCCCAAAATTACCCCCACACCAACAAAAAGGACGTTTCGGCTCTCCCCCGGATTTAAGGGCCCATCGCCCCCCTACACGGTGGGCGGGTTCGCATTGAATCGAAAACCCTTAAACTGGGTTAACAACGAGATACCTGAGCTAGTACCCTACTCTATTCACGGTATAGTGGTCAAGATATCGGATCGTGGCTGGAATGTCACGAGTTCAAGCCCAGTGCCACTAAAGACCCATCATGTACAGGAACGATGTACGTTAAATCTGTCAAAAGCTCAAACGTCCTCCCGTTGGTGTGATGTGGTAGTTAGGAGAGGGAGGTGGTGTCAGCTCAGGTTTCGTCCTCAACCATGGTTCAAAATGACGAGGTTCGTCGCCAAAAGCCCTCGTGTAGCTGAACAGTGCGACGCGTTAATAATCACTCACTCCACACCACGTCCTCATGAGGATTTTAATCCTCGACGAATTTAATGCACTTCAGTTCCTCTACACAGCTGGAATAAGTTATTGTTATGGAATCATAAATGATAAAATAAAATATTATTTTAAATATATCACATACATATTTTAAATACATCTAAGTATTTCTACAATCAAAATTGAACAGGGAAACAATCTGTTGATTATTTTACCGATACTTATGACAGCGGTAGCCTAGTAATCATAGTCAGGGGATAGTGGAAAACCGTGGGCCGAGTTCAAAACTCTAAAAAACCCCAAAGAAACGCCCGTGTAGAGGGTTTTCATGTTGTTGGGAACCATGGTCCAATGTCCTCATGCCCGTAATGGGGAAAATTTTGGGGGTGAGGTACGAACTCAAGTGTCATCCTCGTCATTTAACCACGACTCACAATTACGAGGGTCGTTGCCAATAGCCGTCGTGTTGCTTCAGAAAAGGTGACGTTAATTAACTTTCACACACTTACCAATACTTATTTCATCGACGAATGATTTAAATTAAATAATTAGGTTGGTGCGTATGAAATGTGTCCTACTTTTAAATGAATAATTTAAAAACTGCATATCTTTTTTTCACAAAAGCAGTTTATTTAATGAAAATATGCTTCATTTGCTTGAATACACCTTTCCCTTCAAGATTTTTTTGTACAAATGCCTGTCTTAAAGAAATTCTGATCTTTAGAACCAATAAACTCTGACAGTTTAGCCAGGCGATAATCAACCTGCCGCCCGCATGTGGCCAACGGACTTTTTTCTAATTTTGGGCCCCCCCTAAACCCCTTGCAAAAAAAAAAAAAAAAATTATCATCAATCAAGCAATCAAATCTAACAATTTTGCTGTCGATGTCGTACGGGTACGAATTGCAAGATTTGTTTTTTGTCTATTTGTAACTGTGTGTGCAACACAGGTGGTAATAACAAATAACAGTGAAATAGCTAATTGAGCTGTAGTAGCGACTATTTTATGGGGGAAATTTAGTTTAAATTATAAACAAATACCGAATTTCAGTCTGGAATACAGTCAAAACTTCTTTTTGCTGCCCTTCTGTGTTTGATAAATTAATATTTGAAATAAAAATAAGAGAGGTTTTAAATCAAAAGAAAAGAAAGTCAAATTATCAAATGGTATGGCAACTTTGTTTGACAATGGGTCATGGGTAGAAGGAAACCGAAAGTACTTCACAACTCAGTAAAAAAAGCATTTTTCCGAAAAAAACTTTGTGTGAATTGGATAGAGATAAATGTACTATTAAAAGCCAAAAAATATGAGTTTTAATATTTTGATCAATTTTCCATATTTTAAGAGTTAAATATTGCCTTGGTCTTATAACGTGTTTTCCATTAATCTTCATGTTGCGGCCCGCGTGAAATAGCTATCATACGTATGTGGCTAGAGGGAAAAAAGGTTGAATATCGTTGGTTTATCCCTTAAAAACTATTCTAAATGTTTAAAAAAAGAAGAAAGAGTCGGTGATAGATGCAGAGAATAAGATGGGTGCTGGAAAATTTCATGCTTTAATTGAATAATTTTGCTATTG
The DNA here is from genome assembly GCA_019973955.1 of Trichonephila inaurata madagascariensis. Lineage (NCBI taxonomy): Eukaryota > Metazoa > Arthropoda > Arachnida > Araneae > Nephilidae > Trichonephila > Trichonephila inaurata. The sequence goes on from BMAV01001644.1 coordinate 22,474, forward strand.
TTTCTTCGACGATTGCGGCCGAGGGTAGTCGTACAGCATTGGTTCGTGTTGATTAATGATTTATGAGTGTATAATTTTCAGTTTTTAATGTTTTTCGTTAACTTACTGACAGGCTAATAGATACAGATTTGTTTCCACCAATACTTTTAGAGAATAGTTTTTCACAGATGTTTTGGATCTTGTAGAGAAAAATTACCAGACAGAAATTTTTCCAACGTTACACTTTTAAATCATTAACAGAATTCTTGCCGAATGCCTGGTTTAGATTGCGTGCAGCTTTTGAAACCTTATTACCAAAATTATACTCATATAAAGATCATTAGAATACGGGTTAAATTCATATCTTAATGAAATTCAAGACGAAAAACAAAATGAAACACACACTTTTGGAAAAAACTTTGTTGAAATGGGACTTTGGTAATGGACAAAAACAATGATATGCCAAATACAAAAGCATAACTAAAAAAGGGAGACAAACGCTCACGTGTAAAGAAAATCCACCATTTCATATGTAAATAAAAATAATGCAAATAAAAAATTCACATTTTGGACATATTTTTGTGAAGCTTATAAATTGAAATTCCTAGGATTGTTGAAAAATGTAGCCTTATTCAATTACGAATATTTGAATGTGGATTTTCCGCGTAAACACACAATTCTCTAATCCAATATAAATAGTGAAATCATACAAACACTTCTATACATTTTCATAATATTCCTCTATGATGAAGGGACTGGGATTTGCATTTATAACTTTTTTGTTCTTTCGGGGAATACAAATGCAAGTAGAGTTTCTTTAGCTTTACATCTGAAAAATTCAATGAATTTTCTTATTATTTATATGTGTCTCCTAAATACCATGTGAATTATTTTTCGAATTATTAAATATATAATTTTATTTATACTGTCATTTAAGTTGAAAATGACCAAATTCGGTCAAAACAGATATTTTTGTTTTTTATTTTATTGAATATAAGAGGGATCTTTTGGTTTATAAAACACACACTTTGTTTTGTTTCTACGTTACCTAGAAGCCACGTTACAATTAATTTTTAAAATTACAAAAACCGGAAGTGGGTTTTTGATCTACCAGAAGTGAGTATTTAAATTGTTCGAAATCTATCATGGCGAGTCTGATAACTCAAAATCTTATAAAAGTATTTCTATAAACCTTTTTGAACTTGATATTTACATTAATTTCTAGAGAATGTACTAAAATATTTGTTAATGTATGAATATTTTTTGAGTTATAGCCTGTTATTTAAATAATGGTCTCATAAGGAATGTTACATTTCTTATAATGTTTGCTCAATCAGCTCTAAAAATTTCAAATTATAATAAAATATTAAAATTTCAGTACATTCTCTAGATAAATGCATCTACATTGTTTTAGTAATACTTTTACTGATATAAGTTTATTACTTTTTCTCTAATTGCTTTGAGGGCCTCGGTAGCCGAGTGATATAGGTATCGGATCGTGGCTTGCCTTGTCACGAGTTCGAGCCCAGTACCACTAAAGACCCGCCGTGTAGGGCAACGATGCACGTTAAATTTGTCGAGAGCTGAAACGTCCTCCCATTGGTGTGTTGGTAGTGGAGAGGGGGGAGCTCAGGTGTCGTTCCCGTCACTTGACCATGGTTCAAAATGACGTGGTCCGTCACCAAAAGCCCTCGTGTAGCTGAACACAGTGCGACGTTATAATATTCGATCAATCAATCTCTAATTGCTTTGAAGTTTTTCAAAACTATTGCTAAAATTTCAGTTATAGTTGTGACTTTTGTAAAATTTAGTTAATTTTTTTAAAAATTTTGTTATGGTTAATTATTAGTATTAATTGGCATTCATTTATAAGTTAGTATTTATAATTTTATAAATGCTATTTTTTAAAAACGTACTCCGAACGTGTGTACTTTTAAGGTATCTCACTCTTTTAAGCTTTGAAATATAATATATTTTTGGAATTTATCCATATTTAGCTTACCTAATTTTGTCTAATTTGAGAATTTACGTTTTGTGTTTAATTAAATAAATCCAAATATCTTAGTACAAAAAAAAAATGTAAAATATCTTTAAACTTGATTTTGCAACTCTGTCCTCTCCATTATTCTGACTAATGATAGTATAAAATAGGTTTATTCTTCCGTTTGATTAACGCAACTATTAAATCGATTACTTTCAAAAAGGGAAGAGTTGGAAAATCTATTGAATACTTTAAAACTAATATAGGTCAAGTTTTTTAAAAGAAAATGTATACATTTTGAGAAATGCCTCCATATAAAATTTTTCATTACAATTGTTAAATTAGTATACGTGCATATGTTTATAGATAACTTTTTAAAATTTCTCGAATCAATTTTTTCTCCCCGTGTTTTATAACATATGCAATTTTTTTGAGTTTTGCTCTTGAAATATTATTCTTTTCTGAAGAAAAATCTCGATTCTTTTTGTTTTCCAAACAATAAAAAGGGATTTGTAAATAATAATAATAAAAAAATACAATAATGATTTAGCCCCAGCCATATATTTTTACGGGTAATTACCCCTCATTTTCGAATTTCTAACAAGACTTTTTCATCCTTATGTAAAGTGTGTACGATGGAGGTCGGTAAAATCCAACTCAGCTTGTGTTTTATATAACAAGTGCTTGAAGGACGTTTGTGTCACGTGAGAATCCTATTTGCAGTCTCTGGAGTGGGACTAGAAATGTCTTTTTCTCACTACGAGAAGGGAAAAAAAAATTGCAGTTGTCAGAAAAAAGATAAATGATCGTGTCTACTCAAAGCCCACATCATTCTAAATTTAGGCTAGGTTGTAGAACAATTAGAAAATGTCAGCGATGAGCCCTGTAAAAAAAAATCCCTTGGAAAAAATACTGCGTTCCCGATACATGGAAAAAAATGTTACTGTGATACTTATTTATTTGAACGGTTTTTAGGTGATTTCATTTCTTCTTCAAAAGGCTTATTCTTCTTAAAAGAATGAGAAATTCAAAGCAAGAAAAAAAAATTATCTCGATGAAAATAATTAAAAAAAAAGTGCAATATATTTCAGTAATACTCATGAATTTACATAAAGCTTGGAAAATCCTATATAATTAGAATAATTAGGAAAGACACAACCCTTAGCAACATATTAAAAAATTACATAATCAGAAAATTAAAAAAAAGTAAAAGCAGAGGATAATAATACCAAAGTATACATATATATATATATAAGAATAATTTTCAGTGCAAATACTTCTTAAAAGAAAGTTTTTGCAAGAAGTAAAAGTTGGCAACAGTGAAGTGCAAGAACTGATTGGCTGGAAACACACGTGATTGTATTTATCATTTGACGATGACGTCACATGAATGGATTGGCTGGAAATAAGTAATACCAGTTATGTGTGACTATGATGTTGAATGAATTTACCCATATTTTTAAAAAATCTCATCTTTTCTTGAAAATAAAAAAATCTTCAAAGGGGAAAAACTCATGAAATTCAAGATGAATAATTCTATACATAGTAATAAACTTAACATTAAAAAAATCTAAAAATAAATAATTATAATAGTTAAAAACGTTCTATAATTTTTAATATGCAACAAAAATATTTTAAAATATTGTGGCGTTCAATCATAATGTCAGTCGCAAAGAAGTATTTTAAATGAAAAAAAGAATCATTTTGAGCAAAAATGACAGTAATTTAATTTACTTACTCAGCCGCCCATCCGGTATAGTGGTTAGTGACACTGATTGCTATGGCATTGAGCCTGGGTTCGACTCCTGGAGAAGATATGGAGGTTTATAAATGTGTAGTGTCTTTGCGGAAAGGGGGTTCTCTAAGTAGCCGTCGAGCCGCAAGTCCTCTCGTGAGGTTGATAAAAGGGGAAGAGAGGTGGGCGGCCCCTATCACCTCCAGGGTGTTCTCCTCAAAATTGGGGTGGAACCAAGCCAAATCGCACTTTCACCTGTATGGTGCCCAAAGCTACGGTTAACGACTGGCGTTAATCTAGACCAGGCTTCCCAAAGTGGTCTATATAGAACTCCAGGGGTCTTGGGACCTCAAGGGGGGCTACACCACAAAAAATTTTGGGGGGGGCTAGGATAGTGGCTGTTATTAAACCAAATCGGCTTTAACTTTAAAAAAAATTTTATCTAGGAAAAAAGCAAATTTTTTCCAATTTAACTCATTTATTTACTACATTTAGTGGGGTTTAATTTGGGATTTACAATTTGGAACATAAAATTTACTAAGACGACATTTTAAGCATTTTTTTCCCAAAATTTAAAAGCTAAAGTATAATACTTATTACAAATTTTTCCAATTTATCACAGAAAAAATCTTTTCAGGACATTTTAACCTATGTTCAACTTTAAAAAATTTTCCCTTTATTCGGGTTTTGAAACAAGGTTTGAAATTGCTTTTTATAGTAATACCACAATGAACAATGAATTCATGTAGTCACATTGAAAAAATGTCATAAAACCCAAAGGGGATCTACCGGAATAGCCCCTTTAACAAAAATCTTAAAATAAAGGGTTTAGAGAAACGGATGTCAGCAATTTTGCCTTTAAAAAAACCTGGTCCAAATTATGGAATACGGGGAGGGGTTTTTAATTGTGCTTTTCTAGTGAGGGGGGGTTTCCCAGTGGTTTGTCTATCTCAAAAACAGAAAACAGAAAGGGGAAAAAATTTTATACTTACTTTACAAAAAATTTAAAATTAAACCCGGCTAGATTGATATTAAATGTTATTGAAGCACCAGATTTATTTCTCTCATTAAAAGCATTTGTTGTTGTTCAGTTATTTTATGTATTAATTTAATTTAACTTAATTCATTAACATGTACTCTTTTTAAGTTTTAAACGTTATACTTCACTACAATTAGAAATTTAATTCTTTTAAAGTAAGTAGTAATATCACAGCTCTCAAAAAGACAATTAAGTTGATAAATTTGCAAAAACTTCAATATTAGGTAAGCAGGGGTTTACCCGAAACCAAAAAAACATGGCAAGGGGTCTATGAGACAAAAATGTTTGGGAACCTCTGATCTAGACTCTAGCCACGATGAATTTCATGGGTCTTGTCTGATGTTACTGTAAATCAGGTGACATAAGTAACAATAACGAGTTATTGCCAATTTAAGTAACTTCAAGAAAAGGTATTTTGAAAAATTATTGTAAAATATATATATTTTTTATCTAAGTAAATCAGATATGAATAATTATTACTGCCAATAATAAAATTTATATGGTAGTCTTTCACTTTAAAATTTTTAATTTGGTTATTCTTGTGTCCTCAATCTTCTTCAAGTATCAGGATTTACTATGTAACGGAAATTGGTGAAATGTTTCAGATGTTTTTTTGGATTTTTTTTAATGTATATAACATAATGATTAAATCGAAGTTTTAATAATGTCAAAATAAAAAGTCAAAAAAAAAAGTGCGCATAAGTAAAATTAAAATTTGTTTTATTTACTATACATCTGTATACCACTTTTACAAAATGCAAGATATGGAATGAATACACAATTCCAATGAGTTATTTTTCATAAAAGTAGGTTCAATTTTAATGAAATTGTTTTTTTTTCGAATATTCTTATGAACATGTGTTTTTTTTTTCCTTATTCTTAATACAGACAAATAGAACAATTTTTATTACAGTAGAAAGACAAAAATATTATTTGTAACCTATATGTCGACTTCTAAAATTTTTATACATTTATAAATCTAGATAATCATCAATAATCTCATTACACCTTTTATTTACATAACCATTGTTTGAATGACTATTTTGATTAATTATTTTAATTCTTAAAATCATAAATTATATATTTATTCAATACATTTACAAAGACAAAATAAAGATTCTTTATTAAGGAAAAAAAATCGCTCTTTTATAGAATTTAATCTTAATTATATCAAAGTGATATAGTGTTTTCAGAGGAAAATTCAAATGTATTCCTTTTATTAATTTTTTGAAAGAAATATATTCATGCTCGTATAAAAACATAGCATAACATTACACAGGACAAAATTTGCGGTATAAAATGAAAAACTTAGTGAAAACACAAATTTTTGATGCGAATTTAAGCGAGTATCATACAGAAGAAACCAATGACTTTATATTAGGATTTTTTTAACAAAAAAATATATGAATATAGTACTTGTGTATAATTTAATGTTTCTATATCTTAAGAGTTGCTGTTGTTGTTTCTATTTCCAGATTGTCTAGCAACTGGAATAAGAAATAACTAGAGTAAAAAAATGATTCAACACATTGCTTAAGAAGTAAAAATAGTAATTAGTTCATTGTTTTTTTTTCTATTTTGTAAAAATGAATGCATTTAAAAATTTATAAGTCTTTTAGTTAAATGTTAATGATATATGTGTAAATAATGAAATGATTTCTTGGCTGGAATGATATAGATCCCTGATTTAAAAATATTATTCTTAAATATCCTTTCACAACAGCTACGCTGTTCCAATCATAATTATTGTACAATGTTCATTTATGAAATGAGCTTATAAATCAGCCTATCTTATTATAAGGCTGCGTCATTCTTCACAGTTCGTTTTAATGCATTTGATGCGACACTTTTTTATATATCTATTCATTCAAGCATTTTTTCCCACGAAGATGTAGCGCTCTTTTCCACTTTTCCTTTATATTTCCAGTATAATCTTTTTTGTAATCCAGTTACTTAAGATTTCCTTAAAGAACTTTAAAACCTTTTTTTTGTAAAAAAAATTCCCTTGAGTAGAATTTAAGGGGTCACGCCCGGATTTCCCGGCTGAAGAAAAAAAAATTGTTTTTTTAACCCGCTGGTTTTTTTGTTTTAATTTTTTAACTTTTAGGTGGGAATAAGGCTCAAAAACTTTGTTTTCAAAAAGGAAAAAAAAAAATAAAAATTTCTTTTTCGTAAAAAAATGGGGGTTCGTTTTGGAAAGGAATTTTAATTTTCCAAATTAAAAAAACGTCACCTTCAAAAAAATTTCCGGTTTTCCCTATTTCGGGGCGGACATTTCCCCCCCCAGCTTTTGGTCAGGAAAAGAAAAACCCCCCTTTTTTTTATAACCAAACCAAAAATTAAAATTTTACTTCTTTGGGTTTTCTTTTGGGGCCCTTTTTTCCTTTTGTTTCTTGGGTTAACCGCGGGTTCCTTTCCTTTTTTTGGCCTTGTTGTTTTTTTGAAAACAGGGGCTTAAATAAATGTCTGGGGGCTTCTTTTTGATTTTCCTGTGGGAAAAAAATTGGGGGAAAAATTTATAAGTTTTAGGGTTTTCTCTTATAAGAAAGCACCATGAATAAATTCAACTTTTGTAGCAATAATGTAAATGACAATAACATTCAGGAGAAAAATGTTACTTACATTTATATTTTATTCGATGCAATCCTAAGTTATACTTAACAATAGTTATATATAATCACAGCTTAAATATACAATATTTTGATTCCATTTCTTCGACAAAAAATTATACACTGCTTGCCAGTTGCTAAGGAACAAACGATTTAAGCAAAATTGCATATCGGACAGCTGACCAATAAAAGTAATTCAAGTTTAGAGGGCGTAGTAGACCAGGATTCGTTATCTGTACACCAGACAGTGAATACAAGCTCATGATTCATACGAAAATTCATGCTGTTTGATGTTTGACGCAAATAGTGCTGGACGTTATAAAAGTTTTTCCTCTGAAATTCTGTTTAGTTCTTGCAATAATTAAGAGCAAAATGTTCGCAAGCTATTTGAGTGACTACGATCGTGGACGAGCAGTTGGACGACTGGAAGCAGATCAAAGTGTCACCATTGTAGTTGCTGCAATGGGTGTACCAAAGAGTGTCATCTCGAGATTAAAGAAAGCCGCTAAAAGCATGCCAGGGGTCGTGGTAGGAACACCACACATTTAGAGGATCGCTATGTAACCCTTGTGGCAAAAAGGATCAGAAATTTCACTCCGGGCCAGCTGCAAATTTTGCAATTGTTACCGGTACGCATGTTTCAGCAAGAACCATTTCATGGCGATTAAATCAAGTTTGTTTGTATGGATGGAAACCTGATCGTTGCATCCCATTTCCCAACCATGCCATCGTCGAGGAAAATTATGTTTTAAAAGAACATTTTGGGTTTGGGGGATCCCCGGGGTCCCCAGAGTGATGTTCTCCAACGAATCTCGTTTCGGTATGAAAAAGTGATTCCCCCCCAAATGCTTTTTCTAACTTTAAATAATTGCTCCAATATTCAATCTTTAATTTTCATCGCCCCCCATCCATTCAATAACATTATTGATTTTTCCGAAAATGTGAAAATTTGGATGCTAAAGCTACAACACAAATTTTAAATCAATGCCACTGGGGCATATAAATGTTTCACTCGGTCAAAGATTTTTGTCCCCGACGTATATATAGGTTTTTCCGAAATACTTTTTTTTATGTTCGCTGCTATCTAAAATTATTCCAAAGGTTTTGGGGAATGCAATAAAATTTGGCCTTGACAATTTTTTGCGAAGGATTTACTGTTTCCCGGGGCATTTGCTTATTTATTTTTTTTCCCCAAAACCCCCAATACCCCAAACATAGGCGTGGTACATGCAAAACGGCTTTGGGGGGAAAAAGGGAAATTTTTAAATGGATTTTTAAGGGATTAATTTTTAAACAATTACCAATAAGTTTAAAGATAACTTTTAAATTTTTTGCATATAATTTTATGGCAAACCCACAAACCAGTGGGATCCTATAAATTATTGAATTTATTTTTCCCACTTAGTACAGTTAAATTAAATATAAAATACATTGTGCAGAAATTGATACATTTATAAGTGTTTTAAATTCAGTATAAATTTTTTTCTAATTATGTCAGAATGAAATTTTGTTTTGCTTACTTTCAATAAATTAAAAATTTTTAAAAAATCTTTTTTTTTCGATTTTTAACATGCTCGGCGTCCCCCCTCCAAAAAGGTCACCCACCCCCCTTTTAGGGGAACCCCCCAATTTGGAAAGCACTGCATTCCCGTAAAAAAAAGGTGGAACACGTTCCCAAAAAACCCCGTTTGTGAAGGGGATCGGTCGGCCCCCAGGCATGATGGTGGGGACAGGTACCCGGGCAGAAGGCGAATACCATTCACAGCATTGACGAAAGGGCATTATATCCCCAAAATTTGGTTTGCAGAAGATTATTCTGGACGTGCCCCTTTTTTTGGGGGGTGTTGTAGGCTCAGACTTTCTGTTTATGGGAAAAAATTCCGGGGCCCCCCCGGGAATCGTAAAATTAGGGAAAACCCCTTGCAAATAAAAAATATTCTCCGTATGAAATGCCCTTTCCCCTTACTCCTGACCTAAATCCCTTGGGAAGCCCCGGAGATGTTTCCCCTGACGGGCGGTTGCACAAAAAACATCCCTTTTGTCCCTTTTACAAAAGCTAAAAACCGCCTTGAGAGGGGGGGACAATACCCCCAAAAGGATTCAAACACCCAAGGGGAAGAGAAATAAAAAAATTTGAAAAAGGGGGCTTAAGTGTCCGTGGTAAAAGACTTACTCCCGGTTTTTCATATCGGGGTTTCCCCCAACCTGAAAACCCAAATTTTTTGGGGCCCCGTTGGTAGCCAAATCATCCAAGGGGGCCTTTTTTTTTTTAATTTTTTAATTTTTCGATGTGGCGATATCTGTACCATTTTCCCTTAATAATAAATGCACATCATCCCTACTATATGTACTTTAGTTTCATTTTTTTTTAATCTTTTTGTCTATTTTTAAAATTTTATTCCAAAAAAAAAGTAACTGTTTCTTTGCAAAATTTTTCAAGCAGTGTACTAGATATTTTCATTTCCCCTTTGCATTTTTTCAAAAAATTTAAACAACAGGTGTTTTTGTTGCCCCTAACTCAATTGGAAAAAACAACCGAGAGAGATGAAATTCAGAAATGTGAAAGAAAAATTTTATATTTAAAAAGTGGCGAAAGCATAAAATTACGCAAAAAAGAATATAAACCCGTTTTTTAAAATTTTGAAATTTAAATTTTTTTTTCCTTTCGGGCATGAATTTCCGGAAAAAAGTTAATAACTGTTTAGTTTAAATGCTTTTTTTGCATCAAGGGGAAACTACAATTTTTTCTTTAAAAAAAAAAATTTTTTTTATTTCTTTTCGGGTTTTTAAAAAAAGTTTAAAAAAAATTTTTTTTAATACATAACCCTTTTTAAACATTGTGTAACGTTGTTTTTTAAATTTACTGAACTAAAAAAAAGTTAAAAAAATAGCAAACACTTATTAAAATAATCTTTAATATCTTAAAAACAGTTTACTGCAGTAAAAACAACCAAGTGTATAATACATTACAATCCAAAAACACCTATTTTAATATTTTTTTCTTTTAGCTGGCGTGCTAGTCATGTAATCCAGCTTCAGAATGCTAAATGGGGTAACAGGTTAATTATATGTCATGGATAATTTTCTTAATGGCATAAGTTCGAAGAATGAGTGTTAATTAATTAATTTCCCACCAACATTTCTGTTTGGTATCTTATCGGTTTCTGTAAATAGTAAAGAACTCAGTTTTATTTATCCTTCCCTTGTTGGAAACATATTTAAATTTTAATTATTAATTATTTTTTCATATATGAAGATATTTCCAAAGGAATATATGCACATCTGAACGGAAAACTATATGTGGATCAATTTATCTGTTTTCGTTTATCTTTCGTATTGTAACGTTTTCCCATCACACAGCTGAAAAGTCGACTTCTTTTTGTGGATAGAATAACCGGCCCTAAAAACCTGCACCCAAAAATATTTTTTAAGTCTTGTCTTTTTGGGCATTGCCCGGCAACCCCTTTTTCATCGTGAAACCCTTTTTCCCAACCACGAGCCGAATGTAACTCGAAGATAAAGAGGCCGACCGCTACCATCCCCAGACCCTAGAAAGGGCAGAGAAAAATCCTCTGGAAAACTTCGAGCAAGATAGATGTGGGTCTCCCCCCCCCAAAAAAAATTTGAACTCTAATGAACTCATCAACCTTTTTTTAACTTCATTGTATATACCGGGTTAACAACTGTGGGCGTAAACAAAAAATATTTAAAATTTAAAAATATCACGCTACCATTATTCTTTTCAAACGTCACAGTATCCTCCATAATGGAAAATCTGTGAAAATTATTGTTTATTTCCACTAAGATACGTTTTACTATTTGCGAAAATATCATGAGAAGTCTGTTATTTTAAATATATTATTCTATCACAACTCTCACCTTTTATACATGAAACAATCAGACTTCCGATGTAACCGACAACTAAGCAAGTAACCAAAGATAAACTCGATATCCACATGTAAGAAAGATAAAAAGGTTTCCTGAAAAAAAGTTGTAAAAGGGAAATGTATACTTCAAGCCTTTTCCATATAAGTAATAAAAAGGAAATAAGCTAAAACAAAATAAGAGTGCAATTAAGAGAAATTTGGTTATTTCTCTGAATAATAATTAATACATATTTGAATATGGATTAGAAATACTAGAGAGATAGACATTTGTTTATCCAAATTTTTTCTCCAGAATGTAACAATATAGTTCAAATTGCTTGTGTAAGAAATGAGAAAAGTAATCTAACTTGCTAAGAAACTGTTCTTGTATAAGTTTGTGAATTACATTCCGGTAAAATAAATTTAAATTCCCGGGATCGGATCATATTTTCAACAGCATTTTTTAATTTTAAGGTATATTCGCTGTATAACGCGCATCCACTTTTTTTTAATGAAGAATCCAGAAATACACGCATGCACAGTGCTCGTATAGTTTGAAATCATTTATATTCGAAGTATTTTACCAGGCTTTTTTAAAAAAAAAGAAAAACTAGCTACAACTATTTGTTCATAGAGGTTTTATATCTTTTTAAAAAAGCAGTATTTCGATATATGTAGAAGTTAGCTTTTTTAAAAACCTCATCTCCTTTTGTTTTAAAATTCATTTTTTGGGTATATACGCCCCCTAAAATTTGGGGTCTTTTTGCCCAAAAGGGACATTGCCAGATTTTACGGTAATGTCTTTGGGATTTCAGAAAAAAAAAAAAAACGTACCATAAAATTTGGGGTACAACGGACACTTTGAACCCCCAAAAAAGATCGAAATTTATGCGCGTTATACGTCGTTAAAAAATAGTTCCAAAAAAAAAAGAAATGAGTAGAAAATAGTTATTCTACAAAAAATCAAAATACTGTTTATTTGGAAAAAGACATGCGAATGAATGGGGGTAATGCCTTAAAAAATGATTTCCCCCAAAAAATAAAGAAAGATGTATACTTCGCTTTTTTAAAAAGGGTGCAAGTTATATGGTGAATATACTTAAAAATTTTAGATTTTAGCTTGAAAGTATAGGTGCGTGTTATACGCCGGATTTTACGATAATGCAAAAATTTTCTAAGAGTTTTTTTATGTTACTCTTAATTGTTATAAAAATTCAACAACTCTGCATTTTATTCTTTTATTTAGTTTTTTTTTTTTACCAATCACGTTTGGTTTAAGATTCGCTTAATATTATTCAGTGTAAAACTTATATCTTAAGGATCAGAAAATAGATTTCTAAAGTAAAGTCTTTGTTTGTTATTAATTTCAAATTCAAAACCAATTGTTGGTTTAATGCACTACCATATTGCAATCATCCTCACCATCATGAGAAAATGTTGCTAGCTTATGATAAATTTTAAAAACTGGTCAAACATCTAGGAAACAATTTCTTTGAATTTGAATAAATAATTTGAAATTTAAGAAGTGCAGTCATGTGACTTTTTAAAAACTTTTCAGATATACGTACAACCATTTGATTTGAAGCCTTTTTTTTGGAATTGAAAACAAACAGATTTGTTAGCTTTTTAAGTATAAAATTGTCGAAGATAAGCTATAGTATCAGCATGAAATGAAAGCACAATAAGACATTGATATGAAAAAACCAAAATAAGTCAAATTTTCTTTCATATTAAGAAATGTACAGTTGTCAATAAAATTTAAGAAAATTAATTTGTATTATATAAAGTTTTGGGCATTTTGAAAGAATGTACTTAATTCTAGAATTGTGTATTAAGTAATAGTGTAAAATGTTTTAATTTTTAAACTTACTTTTCAATATCTGTTTCAGAAATAAACGCCAAAGTGGAATTTTCATAAATACTTGTAGTAGGATTCTGAATACTAGAAAATATCACAGTGAAATTCGATTCTGTTGCATTTGATGCAGGACATTCATTCGAAAGTGGTAAAAACTTGTGCGTTTTGTTTTCTGGAATAAAACTTAGACATGCTGCCAATGCCAAACTAACCAAAACGCCGAGAACCGCACCCTGAAAATATTGAATAAACATATTAAATAATTAATGGAATTAAGACGGCATATATAGTGTCAAAATCATCAATGAAAAGCAGGAAACAGCTTTAAAAATAGTTCAAATGTATATATGTATAATAGCAATAATCTTAACTGCCTTAAAATATGGCGTATAACGCAACTCTATACTTTCAATCTGCAATTTTCAATTATTAGTTATATACGCCGTATAACGCGTATCTCGTTCTTCATGATGAAACCTGAAAAAATATACACGAGCAATGTTCATATGTTTTGAAAAAGGTTTAGAAAAAATAGTATACTTTTTAAAACCACAATCATTTAAGTTAATAAGGAATGCTTTTTCTTTTAAATAAATAGTATTTTGATATACAATTATTGTATGTTGTTGTGAGTTGTGTGTAGCAGTTCTTTTTCTTATGCTCAATTTTTTGTTTTGTTTTTAAAGCTTTCATTTTTGTACCTGGCTTATAACGTGTTAAAAATGCGCGTTATACGCCAGATTTTACGGTGTACTCAAATTTGATCTTTTGACTCACACTTATGAGGATAGGGTAGGGCTTCTCAAACTTTCGATTCTTGCGACCCAAATTTCAGTCATAATTTCCATCGCGCCCCCCACCCTTTCTCCGTACAATAACACTATATTGAATTCAGTACTATGCTTTGAGCTAAAGCTTCAATACGACTTTAACATCTTAAGTCCCACCGACGTATATAAACGTCTTGGTCAACCAATGTATTAATTGGTCGAGAAGTATATATATGTCTTTCCAAATTACGATTTTTTCTATGAACATATATCCATAGAATTATCCGAAAGCTTTGTAATGCAATAAAATTAACTTGACAGTTTTTTGCGAAGGATTTACGTATTTCAGGGGATTTGTTTTTTTTATTCCTTTTTTATACCCCCTCCTCCAATACATCTCATACGCGCGCCTACATGAAAAAAAAAATAGTGGCATTGGGGAGTGAACCGTTTAACTTTTAAAATCGGCATTTAAAGGATTAATTATAAACTGTACAAATTATCAAGATAAGGGTTAATTTTTGTATATAATTGTATATATGACAAACATATGAAGTCACTGGTAATTATTAAACTTTCTCTTAACTTAATATTGTTCAATTACTTATGAAATGCATTGTGAAGTACTGATACATTTATAATTGTAATATATCAGTGTAAATGTGTATTTTATTATTTTTTTTTATGTTAGAATGTTTTTGTTTTTGTTTCAGTAAATTAATATTTTTTATAAAAAAAAAATAATCTTTAGTTTTTGACTTTTTAATATCCTCGCGCCCCCTTTGAAGAGTTATCACACCCTCCCTAGGGGGTGCGCCCCACAGTTTGAGAAACAATGGGATAGGGAGATTAAATGATGTATTTAAACGCATCACACATAGATAATAAGATAGCAAACGTCACGTTTTTATGACAAATATATTTAATCCTGACTAAAAACAAAGTCTCATCACTGGGTTTTCTTTTTACTAGTATATTGAATACAATTGACAAGAAAAGTTTCAATTAAATTATGAGTCATTTTCATTGAAGCCTTTGAATATGACAAATAGAAGTGAGGAAAATGAGCATTTAGGATGAGATTGATACATATAATTATTCATTTTTTTTTATCTCTGAGACCAAAATTAAAATGGTAGAAATTTTTGATGTTGTTTCTTATGCCACCTGATCTCGACTGCATCAGATCCAGGCCAACGAAATTCATCATGGCAAGGGCTAGATGTGAGGCTTTCATTAGCCGCAGCCTTGAACACCATACAGGTGACAATACGATTTAGCTCGGTTCCACCCCAATTTCGAGGAAGAACAACTTGGGGGAGGGTCAGGGGCCTCCCACCCCCTTCCACAAATCTCAAGAAAGGACTTGCGGCGCTCGACTGCCATTTAGAGTAACCCCCTCCCTGCCGCAAAGGCACTTATACATTTATAAACATAACAGTCAGTATCACTAGCCACTATACCGGATGGGCGATAGGAATTTTAAAAAAAAATGAATTAGAATATCACTTTTAATATTAAGAAACTAAAACATTCAGTTTAAAATAATGTTTCTGGTACACCAACAAAGATCGATTAATTGATTCATTGTTTATTAACGACCATTTCAAAGCTACACGAGGGTTTTTTTTTTCAAAAGACCGACACCACCAGTTTGTCAAAAAGCTTTTATTGAAAATCAAGTATGATATACATCAAAATAGGCAACTTACTTGTAGCAGATAAGTTAAAAAATTACTTCAAAGTAATACTAGCACACTGTATAGATACTTTTGCATAAATTTTCAAAAAAGGCATAATGCCGAATTTAAAAGAGGTAAATTTCAGAAAAAAATAGTAATATAATATCAAAGATTAACAATATATATATATATATATATATATATATATATATATATATATAGGCCAATTCTCTACAAACAAGAGATAACATCCAAACAATAACATTCGACAAACACATAGACAGCAGGAAAATCACACAATGAACTGTTTTTTTCAGCTGAACACTGGACAAGTGAGTTGTACAAAAATATTCGCCTGATACCGGGATGGGCAAATAGGGGGCCACAAATAGTGTTTTTTCGACTACCAATACAATCAGAAATCTAAATAGACAGAAACTGTCCTGCATATTAGGGTCAATGTATATCTGTGAGAAAAGTTTCCTTAAATGAAAATCAACATGAGTACCGGCTGGGTGGCATGGTTTGTTTGTTGCTGGCCTTCTGCACCCAGGGTTGAGGGTTCGACCCCAGGTCGAGTCGGTGGATTTTCATGACGTAAGAAATAGACAGTGGCCATGTCGTATGATTATACGGCATGAAAAAAATCCATTGAGTGCCTGTTTGGCTTGGATGCTCTCTGCAAAATTAAAATCCTAAAAAGGGTTTCATCACCAGAGCTCAGGCGCCTCCCTCTGGGGAGGAAACTGGGCGTTAAAATTACTTGCGGTAATTAGTATCGTCTATAAGGTGCCGCACTAAGAAGTGATACTAGCTACTGGGGAATGTACTAGGTCTGCAATGGTTAAATACCAACCCGCAGCCCCAATAGAGGAGAAGAAGATGAACAAGAGTAAATGTAGATGCAAGTTGACTGACATTAACATGCAGTCTGTGATGAAAATGCCCCAACAAGCAATCTCACTCTTGTTTAAAAAAACAGTTGTAGAAAAGAAGAAAAAAAGAGTTTCTCATTAAACTGATTCTAAAATTAAGGGAATTGGCAGCTATAGATCCGAAATTGGCACAGTAAATAAATTGAATAAAACAGGCAAATTTTATTTACCGTAAAATCCGGCGTATAACGCGCACCTATACTTTCAAGCTGCATTTTTGAACTTTTAGTCGTATAACGCGTACCCCCTTTTTGCGAAGAAACCTGAAATGTAATTATGCAATGCTCTTATGTTTTGAAGTCATTTATCCGTTGTATTATATGAAGCTTTTGAAAAAAAAATAGCCTACTTCTAGAGGTAGAATTCTCTAAGGTCATATGGTATGTCTCATTTCTTTTAAATAAACAGTATTTCGATAAATGTAATTTAAGCGTAATAGAAGTGTAATTTATTTTGTGGTTATCTTTTATTTTATTTTTAAAGCTGTCGTTTTTTTTATACCCGTCGTATAACACGAACCCTTAAATTTTGATCTCATTTTTGGTGTTAAAAGTGCGCATTATACGCCTGATTTTACGGTAACATATTTATGGATACCTTGGAGGGAGACGCTAAATGAGATCGCTATCTTCTGAGGGGCACTCTTATATTAACTAAAGGTCTTTCCCTCTCCAAATTGTGTTTTGTACAGAAAGAATTCCTTAATGAATGCTGTGCGTGTGGAGATTTTCCCTGTTGTCCCTGATTTGATTGATTGATTGATTGATTATTAACGTTGCACTGTTTAGCTACAAGGGGGAGGCGACGGACCACGTAATTTTGAACCATGGTCTGGGGGACGACACCTGAGTTGGCACCCTCTCCCAACTACCACACCACACCAAGGGGAGGACGTTTTAGCTCTCAACAGAAAGGGCATCGCGCCCACACGGGGGGTTTTTAGGGTACTGGCCGAACTCATGACAAGGCTAGCCACGGTCCGATACCTATACCACTCGGCTACCGCGGCCACCTGTTGTCTCTGGAAACATCTACGATAGATATTAGAGGGCCAGAGAGCAGTTACAAGCTCTGCAATATGACTGACTTTATTATTGTGTATATGCTTTTGTTTTTTGATTCTTTGTTTTAATGTTTACTTGTTGTTACTCCAAGTGTGTTTGCGTGGAGTGCTTTTATTCCAGCGAATGATGTATTCATTAAGTGCTGCTGCTAGAAATAAAAAAAATAATCTTTGTTGATGTATATGTACGTATATGGTTACAATTGATGTTTATATATATCGTAACAATTTATACCTTTTCTGAGATGCAAAGTTAACTAATGAATGCAATCATTTTAAGAAGACGCTGCCATCCGGTACTCTCTACTTCCACAATGTGACCCTCGAGCCTAAGCAATTGTCCTCCCCCGCATGCACTAGTACACTTCTAAAGTTGCGAAACTAATATATTTACTATACTTACTAATATGTGCAGACGAAGGAAAAAATTATTAAACTGTTTTTAAAAATTTTGCACGCATTATTAGCACTATAACATACAATAGACAATAACAAAGAGAAGTAATATATTGAATTCTTTTTAAAAATTGTTTTTGAGGAAAAAGGGTTAGATGAATCCAAATGTAAAAGATTAAGAAAGCTCTGGGCATACCCCTTCATTGGTTCCGGGTAAGCTGCCAGCAAGAACACGCCCAAATTGGGACCCCAATTCCCCCAATGATAAGGTCATTTTGACCAGGTTCCCAAAGAAGCGATGAGGAAGGGCACCCCAGCAGAGGGACCGATCATGAGACCGAGACATAAAAAACTTGACCGCATTAATATGCAAAGCAATTTCACGTGCGGTTTAAAAAACCAAAATCTGAAATTAGATCTTATTTCGGGTCCCACATTCATTTTTAAATTGTATGATTCAATTTGATTTTGATTCACGTCGTCCAAAACAAAACGTGGGCTTCTGGCGAAGAGATTTTGAACCACGGGCCAGTGACGGGACAAAACCCGAGTTGGCACCCCCTTTTCCGAACTTACACGCGAAGGCAAAAGAGGGTAGATTTAAAATGCATAGCACTTAAACATGGCAGGTCTTTTTTCGAGCCATGATCACTTCACGTTCCCATTTGTTGTTTGACAAAAGTAGGTTTTGTAATTTTTAAATTTGAATTTTACAGGAAAGTTTTTTTTAAATAAAACCA
>BMAV01001645.1:0-11406 GCA_019973955.1 Trichonephila inaurata madagascariensis
TTTTATTGTACATCTAAAGTTTACACACTTCCATTGTAAAAAATTATTCAACTGTTCCTGCCCATATCTCAAATTGTAAAACTTTAATTTATATGTATTATATGAAGTTCTGTTTAATTTCAATGTATTGTAAACAGGAAAAAATTAAAATTAATCCATACCTTAGTTTAGTTCTTCGTCAAAAATAATGTTCCTAATCACCTTTTCCTTCAAATTGCACTGAATTTTTTTTTTCCATCTTTATTTATTCATCATGACAGAGCCACAAAATTGTAGATGAGTAAATATGGTTTTCTTCAATGTTACACATAAACCAGCTTTTTCAAAACTCAACCCCTGTTTTGTGATAAAAATTACAATATTCATGAGTAACGCTGCCTCTTGCATTATAATGATGTTTCCATGGAAACGTAGTAAAATATTGCGATGCAGCTAAGTTGGCATCACATTTTTGGTGACCAAATTTGGTGACTTGACAATCCTATTGATGCCACAAGAGAAATCTAAAACATCACGATCTATAATTTTTTTTCAGAAAGCGCCGAAAGTAGGAGAAAACTCCTAAAAAAATCGTTCTTTGCCCCCCTATTCAGTTAAATTCAACTTTTTAAGATCCATTTTTCCTAACCATATCTTATGTTTAAATAAATTTATTACGACATTCGAAAAAGTTTTTTTATAGAAAGAGATATATTCAAAAAATTATAGAATACGCGTTAATTATTTTTATGACATATGTTTACAGCAGGTTTTGACTATTAGTAAATAATGACTGTAAGAAGCATTTGAGTTTTCAGTAAGCTTAATTTCAAAATACGATCCATAAAAATTTATTTTTTAATTTATTAAAGGAAAGCTAGATCATTTTATCAGCTATTATTCTTACGATTTTTAATAATTTTATTTCAATATGTGACTAAGCATATATCTTTCCCCTATTTTCCAACAGATCCCTTGCCGACAGAAGCTGATCCGGGAATTTCATGGGGAAGGAATTTCGGCTGGGTGGTCGAGTTTCGCACCTTTTTGCCCAGCTGACCGGACTGTCAAAAGAGTCGCCTTATCATTGTGTGTTCATTTTCCCCAGAACCGGTGAGCCCTCACGTCGGAGCATACAACTGTACACCCAGCCTTGGCGTCCATTTGGGACTGGTGGGGAAAAGAGACCGGATGTGGCGCGGCAGAGGGGTATGCCATCAAGGAGCCGAGACCGAAGGCAGGGAGCAGGAGGATGGGGACTGAGGCCGATAAAAGAGATGAAGCGGTGGCTGACTAGGAGAATAAGATGATATAAAATGGGCGGGGAGAGTCCGGGCGAGGAAAAAGACTGGGTCTTTGAAGGAGCGATCGGCCCTCCCTTGAGAGATAGGAAAGAGCGATAACGAGCCGCGAAGCCGCTTGGCTTAAGATCGAGGAAACGAAGGGACGGAAGAGACCCGAAGTGATTATGGACCAGCCCTCGAAGAACGGCGGTCGCCTGGTTAAAACCAGGAACGGAAGAGATGGGAAAAAGACTCGAAATTGATATGAACTGTAATTAGAATATACCCTTTTATATATTATTTTGATGATTTTCATGTTGAAATAAATAGTTAACCCAGAGCTGTGAGAAGTCATTACAAATATCTAACGTGGGAAATAATTTTTGTAAATAATACTTAGAAAAAATATTCCATTATCACGTTTACTCGTACTACAACTTTTAGAATATAGTTTCAGTATTCCTTTTCGTTTTATAATTATGAACAATAATGATATTATAAGACATAAACAGTAAGATAATTTATAATCCTAGTAAAAGTTTCATACGTAGCACGATCGAAAAATTCGAGACAGGGGTTTCAGCTGACAACGAAAACAAGTACCTTAAGTTAAACCACTTGAAATGGATTTTTCCAATCCTACCCTACCTGGTCAGGTTCGTGTAGTCCATGTCATGTAACAAAATCGCACGTGCACACAGCTACTTTTACTTTTCGAAATTCCTATGTAAAATGCTTTTGGGTTTTTTTTAATCTAAATACTGAGTCAAACAGTCGATGGGTTAAAACTTTTGAGTTTGCTTTTTGGTTTCTCGTGGGAAAGGTGGAAGGAGAACACTACTGTAACTCGCCTTACTTCTGATATTTGAGCAGATGACAATATGGGATATTACGATGTTCAACCATTTCCGTAATCAAATGTTTTATGCTACACAAATATTTACGTATATCACTTTTAATAGATGAAATAAAAACTCCGATTTGCGTTGGATAAAATAAAAATTATCTCCAACATAAAATAATGGGATTCTGTAACAATTCCAAGAGCAGACCTGATAAATTTGGATTATTTTGCTGAACAAGGTAAGGAATCAGGTACTATCAATCTGATATTATTGAAAACCGCAGTTATAGAGAAAGGAAGCCATGATTGCTGGTAGAATCCTTCTGATTAGACCCTAAAGAAGCCACATCGATTTATACCTCACAGAATAAATCTGACCAAAGAAAATAGCTTCACTAAATTCTTCCTTCTTGTGTCTCCTATCGTCAAAAGTTGATGCTATTGGTGATGAATTCCCCAAATGGGTAATCATGCGTTACCATAATGCACAAAACTTGCTCATGAATATCTTAACCTGCGGTCACTCGCGCCTGTTTTTGCTACCTTCGTTACTCGCGGGGTGTAGAGAACACCCCAAAATTTTAACACGTGTATTTAATTATAAAAATAAAAATTAAGTCATTATGATACATATTTATAAAGTACAAGATGTGTTTTGTATTATACAAATAAAATTATTTAATTTATTGCACAAAAATGAGACTAACACATTAATTTAAACAAAAACATAAAAATTTCATTTTAAAACACATAATTTTATATTTTTTCATAAACCAGTAAAACGTATATGCCAGTAATAAATATAACTTTTATAATTAATGAGATAATGATAGTAGAAGAGAAAATAATATTTTAATCATTTTCCAAACTTTCAGAGTAGACTGTATACAAATGCTGAACTTCTCGGGAGCTCAGCCCTCCAGATAATTTTTCAAGGTCATTACATTCCAATCATTCTTAAAGAGGATTTCATCACGCCTGAAGGTTCAATGACCTAAAATGTGCAGCTACAGAAAAATCGTTCTGCATTCTTTTAGAAATCTGGGAGGATTTTCTTGTTGGGGGTACAGAACACCCCGCGCGAGTGGGGCGCGGGTTAAGGAATAGGTATGAAAAAACTGGAAATTGATATGTCTATCTCTGGTTTTAAATTCAATTGAGCATATATATGATTTTCTTGGTAAATAGGTAGTTTCAGCCCGCTTGTCTTCAATCTGAATCCAGTAAATGCATATGAAGTATAATTTGTGTGAAAGCTTGATTACCTATTTTATGTAAATTTTAATAAAAAAAAATTTGGATTTGAATACAAATAAAATTACATCACCGAAGCAACATCTGTATCTTTATTGAAAGATGCATATTCAAAATCATTCAAAAATAAAGCAAAAACAGCAGTTTACTCAATTTTCATACAGAAAATGTTCGTATTATTACGTATATATGCCTATACATTCTTATCTAGAATACTTAGATAACTTAAAGGATAAAAAGTTTTCTATTGAGCTCAAAATTTTCGAAAATTCATTTTTTTTTTTATTTACTTATCTCCATAGAATTTTTACTGAACATTAGATTTCGCTAAGTAAAAATGAAAATTTTCACTCAAATCAAATGAACAAAAACTATATTTTAAAAACATTCTAGGTGCATTAATTTTTAAATTTCAATAATAAAGGTACATAAAAACGCAAGATTAGTAAAATATTTTAAAAGTTTTTTTGGAAAATTTATGAAGGACGATTTTCCTTAGACTTAGTTTATTTTTATTCATGTGTGTTTTTATTTTATCAATGATAAATTGAAATTACCCCTCAATTCCAAGTAAAACATTCCCTTTTGTAGATTCATTAATAAGTTTGTTAAATTTCAAAAAGATTCTAATACTATACATAATAAATAATGATGAAATTAGTTTTAAGAAAGACAAATTCATTTTCTTCTTGATATTTCGATTAACCAACACATCAATCATTTTTTTATCAATACTCATTTTATAGTACTTCATACTTTAATGAATTTATAGCAATTTTTTTGTAACAACATGTAATGATCAAGTTATTGTTTGCATTAGCACTCAAAATGCTGACTGTCCACCAAATTTGAAGAAAGTTGCAGCAAATAATAAATATTGCGTCGCAAAACAATAGGAATAATATTAAAAATTTAATTTCCTACATTAAAAAGATATAAAAACAAAATTAGATCTTGATGAAACTGATTCCCGAGGAAAAACAGTGGAGGTACCTGGAATTGTACTGATGCATTAAAGGCTTAAGTGGTATTGGACTCAGTTTTTCTTTTCTAAATGTTATTCGATTTTTTCCTCTTTAAAGGAAGATCATAACTAAAAAAAATTCAGCAGAACTATATTTCATTGTATTATTTTCTAGATGTTTAAAGTAATTTGCACTCAAAATATTGTTGTACCCTTTTTATGGATATTTTTGTACTTCAACATTTAAAAGAAAGATTGCGGAAAATATAGATGAATGAAAAATGATTCATTAAGTATTATTTAGAAGTAAAACAGTTTCAAATTTATTTAAAACTATACTCTTTTAATGTTCTGTATGTGTATATATATATATATATATATATATATATTTAATATTTCATATTTATATATTTTTATATAGTAAGAGTTACTTAATTTATCATGAATCCTCTGAAATAAATAAAATACAGATCTTTAACAATTTAAAAATATGTTTATGTAGACACACATACACAAACCCAAAATAAATATATAAAAAACATATACAAAACTATTAAGTTGTCATAAAAATATTCGGTTTGTGAAATAAAGCTATAATTGAAAAACAATTAAAGAAGAGCAGCATGGAAACAAAATAGTTGTTTTTATTGGACTAAAATTATTGTTAGAAATTGTCTCTTTTAACTTTAATTATGGATAGCAGGAAAGTAGTTATGAAGGGGAAAAAAGTTTTTGGTTAATTTACAAACAAACCCCTATTAGTATGAATATATTCTTTAGATTGAACTATTGATTACACCTGTCCTGAAAATTTTAAAACAAGTTGTAGATTGTTGTAAGAAAATTTCCATTTTTTTCAGAATATCTGAGCAAAAATATAAACTTTAACGAGTAAAATTACGGAATTTTATAAAATTCGATTTATTAACTTTAGTAGGATGAATAGGACTCAATCAAAATAATGCACAAGATAAAGCTTAAAAATCGACGAGGAAAGAAGTATAAGGAAGATTAAGAAGAGATAATTATTAATACTATAGTTCTTGCTTTCCATTTATTTCTTTAAAGTGGAAAGGATATATTTTTGCGTGGTTTTATCCTGCAAAACCTGCAATTATACATTTTTTTTCCATTTAGATTTATCTTTAAAGGCTTAAGGAGTACCATTTAAAAATGATTGTCATTTAAAATAAACAATTATTGAATGAATTGTTTTTATTATGTTGTTATGTGAACTTGTTTTTTATGAATGTTTAGTATGTCACTAAGTAGAATTTTAGTTTGATTGTTAAATCTATGTATATTTACTTAATCCAAATACAACTTAACATAATTAAATTTTTGAAAGAATGATAATGATATGAAAAATAATTTTCAATCATGGTTTTTAAAAAGGAAAATGTGAATTTTCTCCTTATATTTCAAAAATTTTGTGAAATAGATCTGTATTTATAAGTATGTAACCTTCTTGACCCAAATATTCTCTTTTTTAACAAATACAGTTTGTCCTTGGGTTTATCTCAATCCTTCTCAAGGATAAGGAGAAGTCAGAGAAAATTAATCATAGAAAAACATGTAATGATTCTTAAATATATCTTTGGAAAATTATTCAGGATATCATTTTATTCCGTTTTAGACAGAAGGAGATGTATCTCGTTTTCCCAAACGCATATTCAGGATCCCATCAATTCTGAAATCCCTCGCTATCTGTTTTCGAATTAGCTTTTTGCTTTTTTATTCAGACATCTTCTCACTGTGAAAAGGAAATCTCTCACCAGATGTTGTCAGGGATTTCACTTTTCCCTCGTGTCACTTTCGCAACATTTGACTACAGTACTGATGAAATCTTTCAGCGTTTGATTACTTTGGAAGCTAAAATAGGAAAAGGAGTAGTTTCCTTTCATGGATGTTCTGAAGTGTCAAGTTTCTCGCAGGGAAAAGCTTCTTATTTGGGTAAACAAGAAAGTGCAAAGTCTGATAGCTGCAATTTCTAAAACTGCTGCAAATATATATGCATGATGTTTTATTTGCAAATACTTTAAAGGTGGAAAGAATCTTTCAGCAATAGTTGGTGAAGTGTGGAACAAAAATCTATCATACTATGATAGACATACAACGCGCATTCACAGGAGTAGTTGCATCTATTTGAGGAAAATCTATATTTATGTAATTTAATTATCTTATTTGTTCATAAAAACTTTGATGGTGACTTCTTACCTAAAATTCAGTTCACTTAATTAAAATCTCTGTAAAGCAGTGTGTAATACATGCATTAATTTTAAGGTTTTTTATTTTAAGTATTCAAATTAGTAAGTGCAATACTGAGAAATATCAAGTAACAAGAAAAATTTATTTAAGGGATCTTTTAAATAAAATATTCCTAAAAAAATATATATATAATATGCGTGTAATATTTTGTTATTATAAAACTCTACTTATTAAAACTCATTAAACCTCTTCTTGTTTTCCTAAAAAAATAAATTCAAGGGTATGAAGTTCAAAGCAGTATCCAAAAGTCTGGATAACAACTTCGGATTTTGTACGGTAATTGCTTTATTGCCTATAGTTGTATCGAAGTTATCAGTATATTTTTGGAGCATATATATATTATAGGTATTATTACGCAATATCTTTAATTTAGTGCATATTCCTGCATGGGTCAGCAAACATAATTAGACATTAGTAAATTCTTATTAAAGTATACAATTTTTATTTTAGAGGCATTAGAAATCAAAGTGATATCTTAAGGACAAAAGAAAACAATAGAACTGCACTAAGTACTGGTGGTTACTTGAATGTGTTTCTTAACCCGTGGTCACTCGCGCCTGTTTTTGCTACCGTCGTTACTCGCGGGGTGTAGAGAACACCCCAAATTTTTAAAACGTGTTCTGAATTGTGAAAATAATATTAAGTCATTATGATACATATTTATAAAGTCCAAGATGTTTTTTTTTTGTATTATGCAAATAAAATTATTAAATTTATTGTTTACAAATGAAACTAACATTAATTTAAACTAAACATACAAAATTTTTATTTTAAAACACATAATTTTATATTTTTTCATAAACCAGTATATAAGACGTATATACCAGTAATAAATATACTTTATAATTAATGAGATAATTATAATAGAAAGTAGAAAAACAATATTTTAATCATTTTCCAAACATTCAGAGCAGACTGTATACAAATGCTCAACTTCTCGCGTGAGTTCTCAGCCCCCCAGATAAACTTTTGAAAGTCATTACATTTCAATCGTTCGAGAAAGAGGGATTGCATCAAGCCTGAAGTTTCAATGACTAAAAATGTGCAGCTGCAGAAAAAATAGTGGTTCTGCGCACGCTTTTTAGAACCCTGAGGGGATTTTCTTGTTGCTGGGGTATACAGAACACTCCACGCGAGTGATCGCGGGTTAAGCAATAACATATAATAATAGCTACTAGTTTCTTTTCAATAAATAAATATGTATATGTTCTGGTAGTATGTGGTAGCATCATTAAATTTCCTTAAGTCTTGGATTTTCTTTTAAAAGCGTCAAACGTTGGACCTCTCAGATTTTCAAAGAGGTGCCCGTCTAGCTGAAAAAAATGTGATCGAATATTCCCATCTTTAAGGCGTTTCTAGAGATACGGTGTTTAAAGTCATGACAGCATACACACATCATGGCAAGACAAGTTCGGCAAAGCAAAATAGTTGAGGAGAAAGAAGAGCTTAGTGAAAGAGACCAATAGATATTGAAACGGATTAACGTCTAAAAAGCAAACAACTACAGCGAAAGTGACCGCATAGCTCAATAAGCATCTTCATTCTTCAGCGTTAATGATTACAGTTAGAAGGTAACATCATAAACAGAGAGCATTTACATTTGAGCAGCAATTTTCATGATACTTGTCACAGATGTTAATGTCAAAGGTCGTCTACAGTGGTGTCACACTCGCAAACTAGGTCGATTGATGAATGGAAGAAAGTAATATGGTCTCAAGAGGAGTCGTCGTTTGCATTTTTTCCTTCAATAAGACGGTTGCACATTTAGAGGACACCTGCACAAGTGAATGATCGTGACTGTCTCCTTTCTCCTGACAAGCATGGAGGTGAACCGGTCATATGTACGGCCCCTGTTGTTTTCTGTAACCAATTGTAACCCTGAAAAGAAGAATCCCTGGTAAGAAGTACAGAGAAATTTTGCTGACCTGTTCCATCAAATGATGCAAATTTAGATTTCTGCAAGAGATGGAATATTCTAAGATAACAATGCACCTATGCTTGCAGCTGGACTAGTCCAACCATGTTCTGATGAACTCACACAAGTAGGAAATTAAACATCTACATTTGCCCTCACAGCCATTCAAACTTAATACAATTGAACCATTATATTATATTTTAGAGCATTGAATACGGAATTGATATCCTCTACCAGCATCTCTCCCAGAACTTTCTCAATACCTTCACAAAAAAAGGTATAATATTCTTCTAAATACTATTCAGTACTTGTATGAATTGATTCTTAGGCAAATCCAAGCTGTATTGCATGACAAAGGCAGTCCTACACCATACTAATAAAGGATCGAACGAATACTAATCGAAGGTGTTTCCATTATTTCGTTAATCACCCGTATTTGTTTGACAAGTCATTACATCCCAATATGCTATGCTGTGAAAACTGTGATAAGTACTGCATTGATCAGACGCTTCATTTTAAAATTGCAAAATATTTCTTTCTTTCAAAAGTGCATTTTTTTTTTTTTTGAAAAAAGAAACTAAAGTTTATTACTAGAAGTTGTAGATTTGGCCAAAATATTTGTTAGGTAAATGTAGGTCTGTTTTTTTGTAAATAAATAAATATTTCATTAATTTGGTAGAATTCCCCAACACATCTTAATTTTTAATTTTGTTCGATCTAATATTCGTATAAGAAAAAGCAAACTGCTAAACTAAAATCAAGTTCATTTTTATTTAATGTTTTGAAAAGTAAATATTTCTTAGTACGAAGGGTTTTCAAAAAAGTATTGCAATAAACCCATTCAGAATAAATGTTTATATTCAGGATATATATATATATATATATATATATATATATATATATATATACAATTCATAGGTAAGCACAGGTACATATTACTTATCTTACGAAGTCACCATACTTATTGAGACGATTGTTCCATTGTGAAGCCTAATCAGCATCGTAAAATATCAGCATCATGATAGATTACTGAATATCAGCATCGGTTCTGAAATGCTGAACTCTCAAATGTTTTTTAAAGTTTCGAAAAGATGGAAATTACTAAGTGTGAGGTCGGGAATACAAGGAGGGTGGTCCAATGACTCCCACCGAAAACGCTCTTTATTCTATTTTTTCTAAAAGGGATGTGGTAAATAATTCGTTTTTACAGGTTCTTGGGTAAATATCAAAGTATTCCTAATAATCTCCTCAACATTAGCCGTTCTGTTTGTTTTTGTATATCTTGAAATCCTTTAAAAGTGTTCCCAGAAATCAGAAATAAATCATCAAATGCAATTGCTGGAACTCAACTACCTATACTCTGCACATTAATGTTGCATTTCTGGTATTCCTATTTACAGCTAAAGGCTGTTCTATATATTAGTAAGTCTTCCTTCATCTTACATAGTCACTGTAATTAAGTTACACAAGAAAGTGAAAGGGAAAATAAGAACGATGGTCAAAAGTGTATAGGATTAGACTCCCAATAACTCAAATCCTATGACGTTTTAGAAATGGGACTTCTTTAACGGTCAAGTATTCTTGAGTTTTATTTCTGACCGTAAATTTTATAAATGTTTTTTGTTACTTTGAATTGTGAATGAGCCTCTTAAAATTTGTACTATATCCATACACATTTGTAAGTAACACACATTTATGTATGTTAACTCTACACACATTTATGTAAGTTAACTCTACACACATTTATGTAAGTAACACACATTTATGTATGTTAACTCTACACACATTTATGTAAGTAAATTTATCTAAGAACTCGGTATAGTAGGCAAAAGCAAGTAAATTAATAAAAATGCACAGAAAATAGCTCACCTTAATTAATGGCTGATACGCAATACCAAAATATTTTGGTAAAGAAGACATTTTAAAGGAAACGTAAATTATCAAAGCATGTAAATGAGAAAAACGCATTTTATTTAAATAAGAAATTTTAATTACAAAGAAGCATATACAAGAGATAAAAATGTAATTTCATGACCCTATTTTTCAGAAAAAGCAAATGGGAAATGTGTATGATTGGTTGATTCAAATAATAAAGATAACCATTCTATTAAACAGAGATATATTTTTTTTTACTTTATATGCAATCACACAACTCTAGTTTTAAAATAGGTTATGAAATTTCAGCGTTAAATATTTATTTTACTTGTATAATAGTATAAGAGGATCAGTTGGAGTATAAATAGAAATACATTTTCAATTAACTTAATTTAGCTTTACTGTATTTCTATTCACAAATTATGTACAAATTATAATTATACTTTGATGATATAGAGTCATCTTTTAATTATGAAAACTGCCTTGCTCATCTATCACCAGGTGTTTTTTTCACCTATAAACATGAGGCGTTGCCATGTTGTTCATTATGACCTCTTCACCGTAGAGTGTTTAATAACAGAAATGCTCCGAAGGCATAGTGCTCCAACACACAGCGCAAAAGATGCTTAGAGCAGATCATCAGTCTGTCTTTGTAAATTGAACATAATAGCTGGTACTGCAATAATTTTTAAATTAAAATGTTGCCACTATATGTGATTTTTGAAAAAAAAAGTTCAAAGAGTTTATAGGAATAAGAATATAATCAATATGGATTCAGAGTTTTAACTTATTTATCCAAAATCATGAAAACTTTTTTTCAAAGGTTTTTAAATATATTCTCAAACATTTCAATTTTGAAAAGAAAATACTAATAATAATGTATATTTTCACTTTATTAAGTATGGGAGTACAGTTATTTTTGGATATAATAAGGATTTTTGAACTTTTTGCATTACAAATTGGGGCGCTAAATTATCAAACTGCAGCATATTTCATCTTGCAGATTTTTTCACAATATATTTAT
>BMAV01001646.1:2954-15028 GCA_019973955.1 Trichonephila inaurata madagascariensis
TTGAAAAAGCGTTTCGGTTGATTTCGTTTCCTGTGTAATATTTATTATTTGGATTGTGTTCACAGTGGGGCGATTGTATGCGGAGGTTTTAATTATAGGGAAAAGTGCTGGTAAAATAATATTTGGGGATGATTTGGTGTGTTTTTGAGAGAAAGAAGTGCCTCTGTTTTCGTGAGAATCGTGGTCTTAAAATTATTTGGGTTGGGCGTTGTAATTATTGGTTATCGCGGATCCGCCTCAAGAATGTTCAGATTTGAATCAAATGAAAATATTAATATTTTTGTTTGCTTGATTTTTTTTTTTTTTTTGATAATTTCGTGTTGCGGAGCTTTTGTCTTAAACAAAGAGGCTGTTGTTGCAGAGCAGCACATGAAAGGTTCTTGCGAATTAAAGTTACAGTTTGTTTTATGAATGGAATTTATTGTTTTTCCCGATTAATATTCCTTGTGGTGCCAAGTCGAATCAAGCATCGTGAATCGGTTTCAAAGTAAATGACCTGGTGGTGTTTTTTTTTATTATTATTTAAGTAACACGTGACACTGTTTTTGCGATGTACTGTTTTTCTATTATTTTGATAATTAAATGAAAAGCTATAAACAATCAATTACCGTAAAAAATCCGGCGGAAAACGCGCACTTTTAACTCAAATAATAAAATCGAAATTTACGGGTGCGCATTATACGCCGGGTATATAAATTAGAGCTTTAAAAATAAAAATAAAAAAAAAAAAAGATAAGCATCTATATAGATCGAAATGCTGTTTCTTTGAAACAAATATAAGATTCCTTATGAGGTTAAAAAGGGTTGTAGTTCTAGAAGTACATTTTTTTTTAAAGCATGGAATAATACCTCGAATAAATGACTTCAAAACATAAGAGCATGGCACACGTACATTTCAGGTTTCATTGTGAAAAAGGGGGTGCGCGTTATACGGCGAATTTACCTAAAAACTAAAAATTGCTGCCTGAAAGTAAGGTGCGCGTTATACGCCGGATTTTTTACGGTACATTTGATTCAAGTTGTAGTTGTATTAAATTTGCGTGAACGCCCCCCCCTCTCCCCGGTGGAAACTGAGATGTTTTAAAGTAGGGGCTGTTGGTTTTATTATTGTTTTGTTTTGTTTTTTCTTCTCCAAACATCACACTCTCTCATGGTATGGTGCAATTTTTGGTGGGTGATATATTTCTGTCCAATCTCATATTTAACTGCCATTCTGGTCTATATTTATATTTTTTAATGGTCAGTACCCGTGGTATTATTTGATTGGCTATTTCGGGATTTAATGATACAAATTATGCGAATGTGGGTGAATTCCTTTTGTGTAGTTCTTTGTAACTTCGTGCAGGATTTTTATTTATTTATTTATTATTTATTTTTTTTGAATGATTTCAAACATGTGTGAAAATTCAAGGGACTATTTCATTGCTGAGGCGACAGCAAACAAATACATGGATTGTTTAGGGGCCTTTTCATTTTTAAATCTCATTGGACCTTTAAACTCTTCACTCAAGTTTGAATAACGAGTTTCTAGTGAAGGTGTAATCCTCACCAGAGTGGTTTAAAAACGTTTGCTTCCAGTGTTCTGCTGGGAAGCTCAACACAACTTAATTAAAATTATATCCAACACGTTGCAATAGATAACCCTAGAAGTTTCTTCTTCCCAATCCGTGTGATGATTAAAAAATGATAATTTCCGACATCCAGTGTTTACTCTCCACTATAAACAAGCCTCGTTTCATTCCATACCTATCACTGGCAGATAAGTAAAACACCCTCCCACTTCGAAATCATAAAATACTCTTTATCTCCTATGCCTTTCCCTTCTTCATCTCTCACACCCCCTCTTTCCACCTGCCGCGTCTAGGTAAAGCATGTTCTCTTCTTTAAAGGTGTGCGGGCCTTTAGCAGAGGGCCTGGGAATTGAATGACCTTGGCCCCAAACGGGCAACGCGCCAAGTCTTCGCCGGCAATCATTTCTGTACGCATTGTTCAACCCTGGCTGTGTGTTTGTGTGCATTTAGTTATGCGGCTCATCGTGGACTTTGCGCCGGCTATCTTTTTTGAAATTATAAAAAATAAAAAGTTATATGATGATACAGTTATTAGGGTTGTGTTGGGTGCAGTTGTTAATCCTCATTCATAATTTGTCTATCGGAGTAGAAAATGCTTTGGCTGTATTAGTTTTAGGGGTTTATCATTTCTATTTTGAGCTGGTTGCGAAATACTCGCGAAGTCCTAGTTGTCTAGTTTGTTCTTTTGAGTTAGTTGAATTGTGAAATGATAAGGGTATCAATTAATGCTTACTTATCGGAGTTGGAATATTATGTTCTTTTTCGCGATGACTTATTCCAACCCATTTATAACGTGCTTCCGATTTCAATTTTGAGGATTAAAATTTTATAATTATTGATAGCGCGATTGAAGGGACTCTTTCTGATTTTATTTATTTTAAATAATTCCAATATTTCTCCAATCCTGTTAAGTGGCATAGATTTATATTCCTTGTTGTTGTCGTGCGTTTCATTCTTGGATACATACGAAAGACGAGAGATAGATGACCAGAAGAATCACCTTTTAATCACAGAAGAATGCAGACTTTTATTTCAAACGATGATCCCAGCAGAGCTGTATTATTTACAGAGGTGCGCTGCTTTCCATTCGAGTCGGGATTGTTTCAGGTGAAAGTCCGACATCTTTTCCATGCCTTATTCGGGATTTGAACCCGAGCCCACTCGATTACAGTGTCATAACCACCATCCTGGCTGGGCGGCTATATATTTCTTAATTCCTGCAAAAGGTATTTTCATGTTGACAAATTTACTAATTTTTTTCGCCGCTTTTGAAGAATACACTTGTTAAGTATTTGTTGCAGAGAAATATGAAATGATTTCGATTCGAATCATCTGTTTTCTTCATTCTGGAAATTCGATTAAATTTTGATGGTGCACATGTTCGTTCTCTCAAGGTATCCATTCAAAGAAATCAGTATATCCATGTTTCTTTTGTGAAACAATAACTTTTCATGTGTTTAAAGGGTTAAAACGTAGTATCTAAAATTACACTCTTCCCATTTGCGAGGTCAAGTTATTGACTGTATGGTTATCAAACCTTTCAGTGTACCAAACTTATCTATCGCCATCTCATAATCAAGCATCCGTGAAATCGATTGTGCTTTTCTTTTTAGCTTTTCTTCTCACCCTGCCCAACAAAAAAACAAAGGCTCTTGGTTTGTGTTGTGGTGCAAGTCAAACAATTCCTAATCAACTTTCTCATCCAGGGGTCCGTGAATTGCACTGAAAAGTGGAATAATAATTGTCCGACATTTTTGTCACGCACGGAATCGTTTGCCAACCAAGCATTGCCAGACGATTAAACAGAAGAATAAAGGATGAATTCTCAACCCTCCCCCTCTGTTGTTAGCGCCCAATACTCTGTTTAAAAAACAAATAAATAAAAATAAAACTTTATTGTTAGTCCGCATGATGCATGTAGGGACACAAAAGGTTAGTTAGTGTGGGAATCGCGAAAAATTGTGATGATGGTATTTAATTACTATATATTGTTGGAGTTATTGGACTTCTGGGTTTTGGTATTTTTAAAGGGAATAAACGGTGAAGGGGTAGTTGTGTGTGTATTTTCCTTCTTTTTATTGCCAATTTTCTTTTATTGCAAGTAATCCTCGTTCATTTTCGACGCACTTGAATCATGTGTTTCTTTTGTCATTCCAGATGTAAAATTCTCAATGTGTCCTCCTTCCATGATTGCCGCTGCCAGCGTTGGGGCTGCTATCCAAGGATTGTCAGCGCGTCTAGATCATAAATGGGCATCCGCCAATGATTTGGTTTTTAGGCTGCATGAAATAACTGGTATAGAATCGGTAAGTTTTTCCTCCTCTTAATTTTAAAATCTTGTGCAAAATCTGTATCGTCTAATTTCACCAAATTAATACTCTTTAACACCTTCCCTGTCTCCGATTTACCATTCTTAGTCAATCTTATGACTTCTCAGTTTATTAATGCCGTTTTAATTAATATTTCTTACGATGAGTAATTCTTATGTCACATCTTGTTTTATGTAGGATTGTCTACGGTCATGCTGGGAACAAATTGAAGAAATTATAGTCAATCGCTTAGCTGCTGCAACTCTTCCACTATCTTCTTCTGGAGCAATCCCAATTACCATGACAACCAGTCTTAAGTTAGCAGAACAACAAATGGATCCTCAGGACTTAGTACAATCAGAAACTCCAACTGATGTCCAAGACATTATCTTTTAAAAAAGTTAGCTACCAGTATTTTTTTTATTGTTCCAATTTACCATAAACATTTGAAGTAAAGAAATGGCGATGGATATGTGAAAGGACATGATTTTTTTTTTATTGCTAGTCATATAGAACTGACTGATTGAAGAATTAAGTCAATGTGAATGATCCTTTGTGAAGAAAAACGTTTGCCTGCTCATTGTAGAAGCAGCAAACTTTTTTTGTTTTTGTTGTTACTGTCATGAGAAGTGAATGTTGCCACTGATTTTTTTACTATTGATCTGGAAATTAGTGAAAATTCAACCTCAATGCCTCTTTTCTAAGTAAACTAACTATTTATTCAGCGAATTGTTTTTGACTCAGATTTTTGGCATGATAGAATAATGATTGGCAATTTTTTTTGGTTGATATTTCACTGTGATTTAAAAAGGAAATATATCTTGAATACATAAACTAGCTTATATATGTAGTAACACAACTGGATTTTGTCACACTGTACTATAAGAGTATGAGAAAATTAGTTTTAGTTTGATTTGATTACCGAATCATGTTTAATTAAGCCTAATTAAAAAGGTTTAATTGAAAGATTGATTTATGATTGTTTTCAAACAAGCTAGTAATAATTACGACATATAAGCTAGCTTATGTTAGAGAAACATTCTTGAATACTGAATGGCAGTTTTTGTTTGTGGCATGAGTATACTTGCAAGAATGAATGAGATTTTCAGCATCATTATGTAAGAATCAGTGGTAAGTGTTGTATAAATAAATATTTTAGGTAGATGTGCATTCCATTCAATATTGGAATGTTTTTGTATTCTGATCTTCTATGGACCAAACAGGGATGCTTACAAGGATAGTTGTGTGTATATGTTAGAAAATTTGTGTGACAATTATTACTGTTAATTTAAAAGGGGATAAATTAAAGCAATTAAAAAGAGCAAAATATAGGATATGTTTTGTACATAAATCAGCATTTATTATCAATGCAGTTTTTTTTTATCAGTCTATTTTTACTCTTTTTATAGTTACCTGAAAAGGTTATTTTTTTTTGGATAAATTTGTTACAAGCTTTTTTTATACCTACGAAGTACTTTTGTAAAACTCAGCATAGTTTTATTATGCTGTTTGCATTTAAGAGGAAACACACCACGCCATTTTTTAAAGTAATGGTACTCGTAATGTGTTTTATTTTTAGAAGCAGTTTTTAAACACTTGTTATTCCAGTGCATTAAAAAAAGTTGCCTGCACTTTTTAAAAATTATATGTACAAATATGTTTGCCATATCACTGTGTATTCCAAAATGTTGTGGTCATCAATTATCATCTCACCATTTTAAAAGTCTGATTTTTGTTTTATATCATGATTTTAAAAGCCTGATTTTTTTTCTTTACATGATAGCATAAAACAACTAATTACTATTTTTTTTTAATTCTGTCTAGTTTTTTTTTTTAAACAAAAAAAAAACACCCTTATTTTTATTTATAAGGAGGTAGGAGAAATATGCCTTTAAGTTTCCTTTTTCCATTCTTGGAATATTAATTTCTCTCTTTCTTAAAAAAAAAAAAAAGGTCAGATTTTTCTCCATTTTCAAAATTAATATTTTAAAATCATATTTCTAATTTTTGAAAAAAATTAGCAAATACTTTTATTTTTTCTCACATAAAGACTGATTTTTAATTGCATATGAACTCACACAATTTTCTGTTATTTCTAGTCTTAAATACTTTTTTACTTGTGCTAATTTGTGAACAGAACAGATAATGAACACACTAGTAAACGCTGACGTTATATTAAAGACAATATGACTTTATAAATGATTTTTTTTAAAAAAAAAAGAGTATAGTGTTGAATTAACTAAAAGACTGAATTTCTTTTATGTTTACCTGACATCCCCCTTCCCAAATTAATTTAATATATTCCCCTATATTAAATTAGTTTAGATAAACTTTTGGAAAATTGCTAAATCAAAAAGATATACTGTTATAAAGGCCTTCGAAGTAAAGTACTTTAATAACAAAACGTGATGGATAATTATCTGTTCTCCTTTCTTGGTAGGCATACAAAAGAGGTTGTAAAAACTATCAAATTCAGGGAATATACAGTTCCTACCTCTGATTGTAGAATAAAATATTTTTGTACTTTGTAACATGTAAAAATATCAGTGGTGCTTAAAAAAATTACATTTTTTTTTTCATTATTCATATTATCATTTTTAACATGGATTATCTTTGTTGCCATTAAAACAAACAATGGGCATTAAAATTTGTCTTGCAAAAAAGTTATTGTTAAAAAAATTGTGATCAGCCATTAGTTATTAATTTAGCAAATGGAAAAAAAAATTACACTTTTTAAAATTTACACTGTTATACAATACTATCCAAGTTAAGATATAAACACAAAACTTTTCACTGTTACGAATGATCACCAAAATGTATTTGTGTAAAAAGAAATTTTAAAAAAAATTGTATTTATTGTTAATGGATCTTTTTGAGGTATAATTTATTATAGTCAAGTGCAAACTGAAAATTCGTTTATGTAAAATTTTTGAATGTTGTTGACTGTTTATTTAATTTGATATTTTTTTTTCAACCTACAAAGTATTGTGTTTTGTGTTTACTTTTATATTTCAAGATTTTCTTTATCCGTTGTAGAATCTTTTCCTCTATGAAAAGAAATTGCAATATAGCTGGATTGTACTGAAATATTCTACCTCAAGTAAATAAAAAGAAATTAAATTATTATTTTTTTAAAAAAGAAAAAGAACTATTTGAGTATAATTTTTTTTTTTGTTTCAAAATTTAGGAGAATGAAATAATAAAATATACTCATTATTTGTGCAAGAATTACTCATTATCAGTTTTGAAATATGATTGTATATTCTGTCAGTGTTATATAAATAAATGTTTATTTTATATTTTCAAAAAATGTTTTAAAAAATTTTCGAAATGAAACTTAAAATGTCGTGCAAGGTATCAATATTCAAATGCAAAAACATTTCATGCTTATGTTAATATGCTCGAAATGTTTCTTGTATCTCATCATTTGAAGTTATCAATACTGGCAATTTGTTGCTGTTTATAATGTCATGTATTTGTTGTATATTGATATGCTTGTGTGGACATCAGTCGGAAAAACTGGTATCTGTTATCTGAAGTTTACAAGACTTTTTCCAAGTGCAAATAAAAATAGTTCATAAATTCCTATATGCATTCTTTGTCATTCTTTTTATAGATATATTTTAGCCTATTTTTTACCCCTACAAAGTGGTACATTGTGTTCATTAATTCTGGATTATTTGTTATATCGGGATACAAACAAACCATAATTTTTTTTTTCACTTGCTTTACTTTTTTTTTTTTTTTTTTTTGGAAATTCTATAAGCAACTACACAAACAATATCTATAGTTAGAAATTACACACTTTTTATTCAACAGCTAAAAATATTATAAGGGAATTATTACGCACTAGTTAATTGAAAATTTTAAAATACTGACTATATAAGAGATGTTTAACAATCTTTTTCATTCCTGACTCGAAATAGTTATTTTTCGCCTTTATGCAGAAAAGATAATGCTGCATAAGAGTGAGGTATATTTTCGCAATTTCCAAGGAATGTAAAACATTAGGAATGTAACAGATTTGATTGGAGTTTTATTATCAATTTCTGCATTAGAATCACTATTCATTGGCTTTGACAAATCAACAATTTCCTCCACTTCAGTTACACAGACAGATCAAATGTATCAATCATTAAAATTTTAAGGGATTAATTTTTGTGGATTGGGTTGAGATAAGAAAGGAGTTTCCTGTCATATTCACAAGACTCGCGACAGGTTACACTTATGACTCGTCTGCCCCTCTAAAGACTAATAATGGTTTTTACCCTTCCCCATAGATATTTACTGGTTTCACGAAAAGTCTTTCTGTACTGGTCATTTGAAAAAAGAATGCATATTTCTCTAATACAAGCTAATAAAAAATTTTTTTGGTCTGCTGAAACAATTCTTTGATTCAGGGTTTATTATTCATTAAATAAGGGTATTGCCTTCATTTTAATCAGGGAAAGAGAAAAATTCATCAAATAGGGTTCGTTAAATTGAGATTTGTTAACAATTAAAAATTTAGTTAAATCCAGTGGCGTAATCTACACCGCTGCAGTGGGGGGGGGGGGGGACAAAGCCTGACTAACACGAAGTACGTATTTAGGCTTGGGAACCAAAACCTGATTTTGCCGAGGACCCTAGTATTCTTCGTTACGCTACTGGTTAAATTTTTTTTATATAAAAAGAATATACATCTATTCTCAAACATAAAAGTTTAATTTTCCTATAATTTGAAGTTGAATGCGAAAAGAAAGACAATGAGAATAAAAATGTTATTTAAGGCTGTTTTCGCCGTATGTACGAGAGTGTGAACTTAACGCGGAGCACATTTTCAGACAGAAAAAATAAAAAAATGCCTATTTTTATGAAAATTTGTAACTCATGGATTTGTTTAAAATGTAGTGTTTTTAAAATTTGAAAATATTTCATAAATAATTCGTTTTTCTTTTTAACATGTAAAAGGAAAGCTCATTTAGCATTACGGTATAGGATAAAAAGTGCGAAACACATTTTATTCAAGAAAAAATGTTTCAACTCGGAAAAAAATGAGTAGTGTGATTCTGTACTGGATAGTGAGCAAGAATATTATATTAATGTTTGAGTACTTAAATATCTGAAAAAATATTCCGAATTTGGGTCCTATTCTGTAACATTAGCCGGAAACAGCCTTAATAGTTTAAAACACATTTCCTATAAGCAAGTATTTTAGAACAAATATGATAAAATAAGTACAAGCTATTAGAAAACTAGTGTCACAACAATATTGCATATTTAGATTATAACTGTATTTATAATGTAAGATTTATATAACAGAGAGAAAAAGGCGCTGTATATACTATCACAACTAAGAAATATTTCAGAAAGATGTTTAATTAATATGTGGGATTATTTAAAAAATTAGTCTTATTCAATTCCTACTATTAGCTCACACTCTCTATTTCTTTATTTATCTTGGTGGAATTTTCAATCGTTAATAAAATACATTTTAAAGCGCTCAATTGAGCGGAAATTTTTATATACATGATCATTTTGGATGACAATACAATAATTTAATAAAAATTAATTGATAAAAACTAATTATTTAAAGAATTACAAATACAGCCACGTTGGCATCATTTTTGGCGACTTGTGTCAAAACTTGAAGAGGTTTTTTTCGCATGCTTTAAAGCATTCAGTTGAATTGAAATTTTATATACATGATTGTTTTGGATGACAATTCGATACTTTAATGATAATTAATAAAAATTAATTACCATTTAATGTTGTGATTCTGTCATATGTATATACTTATTTATATTAATGTAACTATTTAATAAAAAGTAGCTAAACTAAAATTTTTCTTTGTTGATCTAAATAGGAATTGACTTAAAAAAAAAAATTTTTTTTTTATGTAACTTCAAAGTTTGTAATTTTTTTGTTAGATTATAACCGTTTGAAAATACCTTTGAATAAATATATAAGGATTTTAAAAAGAATGTTTTTTTCACCCTTGGAATGATTAAAAAAAAATTTTTTTATATATATTCATGAATAAAACATTATATCTGCTTGTATTAATTTCGTTTAATAGGTGCTTATACTTTTTACATAAAACATATTAAAAAAGCAAAATATACTAATTTATTTTTCATGTATTACTCCAGGTTCAAAAACAATTCTTTTAAAAGAACCAAAAATACGAAAGAATTGCGTACCCAATACAACAGTGTATTTCTCGCTCCTAGTTTTAGATTAAAGAAACTACATCTCATTTATTATGAGAAACTTAACTTTATGATCCGGTATTGCACAGACTTTTTCGAGAGCATAACTTTTTGCTCATTTAAATTTCATCTATCGGTGTCTGAACTTCCTGTACTAAAAATTATATTGTAAAAATCGTATTTTAATATCAGCTCATCCCTCCTTTTTTTTTGGTCAAAAATTCAATTTTTTTTACACTAAGCTTATTCTTCACTATGGGCTAAACTCGTGTGACTTCAGCCACATGATAACCGCGATCGCGTGTTTCCAGCCAATCAGCTGGCATGGGCAGCACTATGGGCTAAAGTCACGTGACGCCATGTGGTCACATGATAAATGCAATCACTTCATGCGACCAATGTAAATAAATTTATGCGCTTCGCTATTGCCAATTTTTGCTTAAAAAAAATACATATTTATCACAGATGACAAAATGCACTTCATTTAAAAGCAGACATATGAAAAAGAATTTTTTTTTTCAATTTTGAAAAACTTTTTGAAGAATCTTAATACTTTGAACATCTTTATGCAATAATCTAATTTGTGAAATTTTGCCTGAATTTGGAAAGTAAAAAAATAAGAACAAATTTTGGATTTAAAGGAGGACGCGTGGTTCCATTTATCATGTGACCATCATGAATTTCGTCTTTTGTTAATGTTGATCTTTAAATAAAATGTTTTAGAAGAGACAGTGGCAATAGTTTACGCTTACTTGATCAAAAATATTTTATTGTAACGTTGATATATTTTTAGAATTAGATATGAGGTGGATAGAACTCGCGACGTTCGGTTCCGTAAGCACGTAACATACCACTTGACCAAAATGTTCACTTCAGTTCAGAGGCTGTTACTGGCTTATATAGATACCACCGCTAC
The DNA here is from genome assembly GCA_019973955.1 of Trichonephila inaurata madagascariensis. Taxonomy (NCBI): domain Eukaryota; kingdom Metazoa; phylum Arthropoda; class Arachnida; order Araneae; family Nephilidae; genus Trichonephila; species Trichonephila inaurata. The sequence continues at coordinate 13,942 of BMAV01001646.1, forward strand.
AGATGTATCATTTGTAGCATATTATTCATGCAACAAAATTAAGATGTAATGCAACTCATATATTGTAATTATCTTTATACAATATAATGTGGTTTCTTTATAAAGTGATATGATTTTTCAATTGTATTGTTCCGTATAAACTTTGAATTTGCGATAAAAAAAACTATCGTGCAATATTTTAATTAATATATCGAGTAATTGTTTCGTATAAAAGTTCACATGTGAGCCCTTAAAGTAAAGCAGGCACCGAAAATCACCGAGGGTCATTCTGAAATTTATGAGATCACCTAGGTTTTTAAAGTTATACTTACAAAATTTTAGGAGTGTTCAAAGTAGTCTCCTCGAGCATCAATGTACTTTTGTAGACGAATTTTCCACAGATTAAATGCCTCAAACCATTCATTTCTTGGAATTGATGAAAAAATGCATTTATAGTCACATGAATCTTTTCTGAATGAAAACGACGTCCACGTAAGTTCTTTTTTAGATTAAAAAATAACCAAAAGTTACACATAGCTAGATCCGGAGAATATGGTGGATGTTCTGTCACTTTAATTTGTTTTTGTTTACGAAACTAGACTGTTAATCCGGTCGTATGAGAAGATGCATTGTCATGGTAAAGCATTAGCCAGCCCCCTAACATTCACTTCTTGAAGAAATTCTAGAAGACATTTAGTGGTGTACCAGTTTGCTGTTATTGTCTTCTGTCCTTCCAACTTGATGGCTTTGATCAATCCCATAATTCTGTAGAAAACGGTATACATTACTTTTTCATTGCTCGTTGTCTTTTCAGTATCGTCGGCGTGGAATCATCTTCAAAGACACATACTTTGCTTTCTTGACGTGTTGGAACGTCAGAAAATGGAATGTACGTTTCATCACCTGTTACAATTTTTGAAATGATTTGGTGGCCACCATCATTTAGCAATTTAAGGGTTTCTTTACTGATTCTGAGACGCTCCCTCCTCTTTTTGGTGCTCAGTCAGATTATGGGAAACCCAACGGCAAACTACTTTTTTCATGTGTAATTCTTCATGAATAATTTTGTGTATGGCTGCAGATCCAATGTTAGAGGAGGGGGGGGGGG
>BMAV01001646.1:26717-77724 GCA_019973955.1 Trichonephila inaurata madagascariensis
CCCAAGAACACATCCAAAGCCTCTTTGAATCAATGCCGAGGCGTGTGACAGCGGTGATCTCCAACAATGGCGGCTACTCTGGTTACTGATTCTGGCAGGAACCACACTTCACAGAAGTCTATAAATTTAATCATTTGATACTTGGTCAACATGTTATCTACAAAATAAATTTTGTTGTGCTATCTCTTGTCTTTCTTGATGTTGCATTTACGGTGGTCAGCAGTGTATATCGGTATAGTTAAAAATATTTTTAAAAGTATCTCTACATTAGGGAAAGTCGAGACCATTTCTTTTGCAACTTCGATGCTTGCACAAAGCCTCGGGTCTGCCCGAGGGACGATTTCCGATTCCGAGTCATATAATTTATTTCTCTGTAGCAGTGTGGAAGGAATTTCTGTGAATGCTTGTAAATAAAGTTATAAATTTTGAATTAAAAATAACTAAATTCTTTTTTAATCGAATCTAAATTTTCAAACTTTTTAAAGTTTTCTATTTATTATTGCAAACTGTAAATTTTTTCCATGAAATATTTAGAAAATTAAAATAATAATCTTAAGCTTTTTAATTTTTTTTCCGAACTCTCAAAAAATTACATTTCATGTTTTTTCAAATTTTCTGACTGAAATATGAAATTTCTCATTTAATACACTCATATTTTGTTTAATTCTTTTATTCTTTATATAAATCATAGTTTCATTTCTAGAACAAAACGTAGCTTAGCTTCCAGATAACTTATTCAAAATTATTAAAATATCTCCACCAAAGTAAGCTTTCAAAAATTCTAAGGTTTTTTTTTTATAAAAACTAGAAACATACACACACACAATCACAATACTCTGAATTTGTAAAGTTTCCTTTTAAAGTTTCTAAATATAAGTTAATGAAACATTAATATTTTATTATTAAACTTGTTTGCTTTTTCTTTTCAAATATCTTAATACTTTGAAACTAAACTGAACAATAAAACATTTTTTTCTTGAATAATTTGAAATTTCTAAGATAACTCAAAACTTTTTGACAAAGGCCACAATATCACAAAAGAAATCTAAAATTTTTTAACTAGATTTATATCTTATTTAAATAAAAAATACTCAAGATTATACAACTTTACTACTTATTGAATAATTTTTCACATTTCTGTTTTGTTTGTTTGTTTGGAGAGAGAGAGAGAGAGAGAGAAATGACTTATCTACTTTATAAATTGTGTTTATAATATTTTTGTTCCTGTAATGCATTTTGCTATCACTTTAAGGTATCCGACTACGTTCGGAACCGTGATTTTGCAAAAGCGTGTAAATGGATTATATTTATGATATTTAGTGTCACTTATATTAGAAAATATATATAAAATTGTTTTAAGAATAGTATTACAATAAAAAATTATTTAAGTACAATATTTTGACAAAAAATGAACATAGAATGACCCATTTTCAAAATATTCTCCTTTTGTGAAAAATGCTTCTATTATAATAATATTTTACCTGTATACAGCTCAGACCTCTGTACAGAGGCGCAACTAGAATTTTTGAAATATATAACTTAGAAGTGGGTTTATCCATGTTTTACGACAACAGAGGGGAGAAATTTTAAGGAAAAAACGCCGATAATTATTTCAATGGGTTGTAACTCTGAAAATAATGTGAATTTTTCAAAAATCGTTGTTGAGCCTCTATACAAAGGTCTGAGCTATATAAAGGTAAAATATTATTATAATAGAAGCATTTTTCACAAAAGGAGAACATTTTGTAAAAAAGGTTATTCTAAGTTAATTCTTTGCCGAAATATTGTATTTAAATAATTTTTTTTTTTCAATATGTCCTTAAAATAATTTTATACATGTATTCTAATCTAAGTGACACTAAATATTTTGAAAACTATCCATTCATGCGCTTTTTTTAAAATCACGGTTCCGAACGTAGTCGGATACCTTAATTAAATAGTTTTATACTTCTAGGAGCAACGAAAAAAATATTACCTGTATTTTTCAACATTTATTATTGTTCTGTAAAAATAAACCTTTCATTAAATGCTTTTTATAAGAAATTTCTGCCATAGTTCTGACATTCTTATTATTGCCTTTTTTAAAGATTTTAAATATTGCTATAGATGAAATTTGATTAACTTTATTAGAAGCATACAGAATGCTATACAATATAGAAATTATACGATTTTTACGTATTTTTATAATTAATTATACACATAATTAATTATTAGTTTGCATTAAATATTCTTTCAAATTCTCTGGGAAAAAGACCTTAATCAAGAAGGTATCGTGCAAATCACTCTTAAAATATCAATCAATGCAAAAAGAAAAAAAAATTGTGCTTTTCAAATTCAATCTTACAAAATAATGGTTCTCTTAGCAGTCTTAGAGTATATTAAAAAAATTATGTGTTTATTTTACGTTACCTCAATAAAAAGTTTAAAAAAAAAAAATGTGTGTGTGTTTTTTAAAGTAAACTTAACATACTTTATTTCTTTAAAAATTCTTTTCACAGTTCGAAGCAATTTAAATTAAATATTTGGAAATTATAGATTGGTTCATTTATTACTAAACAAAATTATCGTAATACGTTATGATTACAAACAAAATCATCAAAATATATATAATTACGTTTTATTTCAATTTCGAGCTATTGTTAGGATCCTTTTAAGTATGGTAAATAATTAATGAATGTATTCAAAGGTTCATTAGTGTTTTGTATTTAAAATGAGCTACTACCGTTTTTCGTAAGTGACTAAATAAATTATTTTTATACGAGAGAGAGGCAAATATAATATTCTTTCATTTGAATAACAATGCTAATTGAAAATGTTTTAAGAAGATTACGGTACATTCAAGCTACGGAAACATACACTTAAAAATGTTAATCAGTATGAAAGTATTCTAAGAAACTGATGACAGTTATTTATATTTATATATGTAAAACAATAAATAAATAAAATAGTAATAGCACAAATGCAAGAAAATATTTTCTTTCACTTTATCTTACGCAATGATTAAAATACCTGGGCATTAAATCTTAAAATTCGAAAAGAGAATTTGAAAGTGAAAATATAGTTACCTTTTTTGTTGTTTAACCGTTGTTGTTCCGATTTTTGTCTTGTCTGTGTAAGCGCAGGAAGCTAAAAGAAATTAGTTCGGAAGTCAAATTGACGCAAAATTTCCTCAGTTTTCTTCGAAAAGGGGTCTTTTTTTCTGAGGGTCATTCTGCCCCATTATTTTCATTCGTCCTTAAGCATGTCATAAATCTTGATCGTGCTTTTCATCACTTTTGTCCGATGTGTCGAAATTCTTCCTTAACGCCCCCTTCGCCTTCCCCCATGGGACCAGCGTTAAGAACTCATGAATACTCGTTAAAAAAATAATTAACTATAGACTTGGAGGGTGACAGAAGACTTCTGGGTCAGATCTTTCTCGGAACAGGAAACAGAACCCTTGCTGACTGAATGCACATTCGGTCTTTTGGTTGTCACAGAAATAAAAGAGAACCGGGATAAATAAAATCTAATATTCTCTTTCACTGGACCACTTCTGAAAAAAATTCCAACTGTGAAGCCTTCGTGTAATTTCTTAGTGCGACGTTTATTACAGTCAATCAATCAGCAGACGAAGGGGGTATTTTCATTTACAAGCAAATAGCACTCTGAATGTATTTTTCCCATCCCAAGTGTTATCTGTATTTCACTTCAAACGATCTTTTTGTCAAACCGCTTTGAATGAAAAGTTTTTCCTGCTATCTGACCACATACCACTCCTTGTTTTCTCATTATTTTGAGTAACTTTACCAGCTTTTAAACTTTTTTACTCTGTTGGTCCTGAGATTCAGAATTCACACGGAAAATTTATATCGTTTGAAGCCAGTGACATACTATTTTATAAACGTAGAAAGGAACTTTTAATAGGACCATTTTTATAACATTTAACGACTTTTTGCTTACACACGTCCGGGCCCCTGTAGCTATCGGGCCTGTATCATTGATACTGGCCCCCTGATAAGGCAGGCAGGCTACAACCCTGATGAGAAGGAATGTTCCTCAGAATTTGAAATCCATTCTTATTTTTCTCGAACTATGTTATGCTATCAGGACTTATTTTGATTTTTCAATAACTATTTAAAATTCAGCATATTTATTCAACTTATTATAAATTTTATTTTGAGAAATTCACAAAAATTTTTGCTTGTCCGATAGAATTATAGGCGGCTTGGGGCCGCCCGCATGCGGTGCACACCTGCTAGAAGCTAATGTATACGCACCACTAGGAATGATTTCGATCTGATGGTCAGAATGACTATTGTATCTCGATATAGATATGTGTGCACCTCAGTTTCATGCTCATACGCGTATATATAGAGTGAAAATCGCTTAACATGAAATTGAGGAGACTGAAATATTTTTTCGTGTTAAAGGATTTTGCAAAAAAAGAAACATATATTCAACAAAATTAAGTTTATTAGAGTACATTTTATTTACATAAATAAGTACATATGCATATCTATACATATAAATAAAGATGAAGTGTCTGTTTGTAATTTGAAATTAACAGCTTTTTACCATCTGTATTTAAAAGCATATACGGTACTTATCTGAAAAAATCAGTTTTTAAAATTTTTGTCTGTCTGTCTGTATGTTTCGGCTAATCTCTGAAACGGCTGGACCAATTTCGACTGAACTTTCACTAGCCGATAGCCAATGTTATAAGGAGTAACTTAAGAGTATTTTTATTTTAGAACAAAAATTAGGGTTCTGAGAAAATAAAATTAAAACCAATGAAATAGTGAGCAATATCCGATTCAAATAGGGATTATTTTACTTCGCTAGCCTTCTGTCTGAACAATTTCTAGCAGTTATATCAAACTTTTTTGTTTGATAAGGTTGCTGCCACTCGCTACATTTCCCGTTCATGTAATTTGATCCTAATGTGATTTTATAGTCCTTCACTGCATTGTCAAAGGTCATACGTCCCTTTCACCCCCTTACTTGCGGCTTCCTTTGTGGTCGCGTTTCACTCTACTGCTACTTAGACCTATTTTGTGATCCTAATGATCTCAACAAAAAACAAAGAAAAAAAATAAAACAAAAAAGAAACATAGATTCACAAAGTAGAAGAATGACAGCAGCTACTTAACATAAAATAAATACATCAGAAAGTAATATTAACGTATTACACACATCCGGATACAAATTATTTAACTATTTTGTTTATTACACAAAGTTTGTAACAATGTGTTACTTTTGCTGAGCAGGTAGGTGTTTTCAAAAATCGACCCACAAGAAAATTACGAGGCGTCATAAATAATAAAAAAATTTCAGCTATTATATCTAAAGACTTAAAATTTAGCGAACATGGTTTTTTTGTTCAGCTGAGATATGCAAAAAGCTTTTTTTTTGTTTAATTTACAATTCACGTAAAATTAACTCATTAAAAATTTCTTTATCCTTCAGTCTGTATTGTTTAATTTTTAAATTCACCCGTGCGAAGAACGGGTATACCAACTACTATTTCATAAAAATCAATGAAACAAAAACATTCGCAAGAACTGAAATGAAAGTTAACACACAATTTTCAAGTTTTTGAAAAACAAAACATTTATTGAATTTTTGGAAAATAATCTGATATATTTCTTTGCGTTGTCTTTTTTTAGCATCAAATTGTCCAATGTCATCCTTTTTGTTATTCACTTCACCATTGGTATGTACGTCTAGTACTAACTACTGTGCATACTTTTCATGATGTTCCTCATTTCGGATGACATGAGAACAGGAGCTGCATTATTCACTTCATTTTCTTCATCGGAATCTGCATTGTAATGTCGTGAGTAGTTAGCAAACAAGAAAATTTGTCACAGCCTCATTTTAAAATTAAAGCAGTATTTATTTGCTTCACATGTTACTAAAAAGTCCAATAAATATGCCAAGCCGGGCGGACAGTCTTTTCCACGGGAGTTCAATCCTTTTTCCGAAAGGCACTCGCTATTCCCTTTTCTTTTCAGGGCTCCTATCCAATTTGTCTCCTTCCAGGGCTCTATCTCTCTGTTTCCATCCAGGGCTCCATCTGTCTCACTCTAGGGCTCTCTCCAAGTTTTTTCCTCTCTGCCCCTTTCTCCTCAAACTCAACCCCTTTTAAACACCAGGGGCGGGTCCACAACACGCCCCTCGTCTTCCTCATTGGCAGGAAAAAAAAAGGTCTGCCCTCGACCCCGGGCCACATTCGTCTCCTATTTGTGCGGCAAACACAAACACATTCCTGGTCTGTCTGGAATCTATAAGGGCGCCATAATTCTCATCTAACTTCTGAAACTCTTATTCATCACACCACCTGGGTTTTATAACCCCATTCTCTCGGCACCGGCTTTCATACAGGCTTCACCTATACGTCAATCTATTGTCACCGGCTCTCTTTGGTTATTGTAACTTCCAGAATGGATGTCGGCTTTTGTCCGAGGTCAGACAATACACAATGACCCCATAGCCACGTGCTCTTGTCACCTAACGTCTGTTTGGGGCCATAAAACTTCGCATGAATAGATGGGTGAGGTTCACCCCAATCGAAGACGTCACAGCATCAATGATATTTTTTGAGCTTTAAACGCACTCTAAAGTGTCTTTGCCATAATTGAGGCTGTTCACACATTATCATCTATCGATCGAATTCTTACGATGATACAATGGGACCCCGTTTAATAATACAGAAACTTTCTCAAACTTCGGCTGTTCTCTGTATTTTGTTCATTCTCAGAACGATCAGATTCAACGATTCCGTAGCCTCTGGTAGGTATATCGTCAGCATACTATGCGTGAGGTTAGGGTTCGATTCATCAATCAACTTTTTTTCCCATTTCATTTAATTATTTTTAAAATTAAATACATTTATTTATGAAAGGTTTATTTGATATTAAATGATATTTTATGTAATTATTTTGTATTTTATAAAGTAAAAAAAATACTGTAATTATATAATAAATATTATACATAAAAATTTAATTTTATTTTAGTTAAAACTATTTTACAAATAGTTTTATCGTGTGAAATACAATATACTATAAATAAATTATACATAATATAATAAAAAATATGTCGTTTTATATATTATTAATTTAATTATTTTATAAAATATTTAATAAGTCCTTTTTTTAAAATAATTTAAAATTAATAATAACTTTAATCATAAATAATTTAAAAAATATAATTTAATTTTTTTTACTTTATAAAATAAAAAATAATGAAAAAAAAAATTGATTGATGAATCGAACTCTAACCTCGCGCATAGAATGCAGACGATATACCAACCAGGCTGTGGAATCGTCGGAGGAAATTGAAACTTAATTGTGTAAAAGCTAAGCATGAATTTCAAAGGCTATTTTCTCCGAAATGACTGGTCATTCGGCGGAATTACACATTGAGGGTTGAACACCCTAAAGGAGTATTACTATTACACCAAGTCTTGACCCCAAATGAATTTCCTTAGTCGTGCCCTCCCCTTATGAATATTTTTTAAAATGATTATACTTTGTTTCTGTTAAAGTGAAATCCTAACATGATCCTCCCTCTTTTGCACCAGAAAATTGCTTTATATTTGGGAGGGGGTATAATTACGAAACATAAGACATTTAAGGGAACATGGTAAAATTTATCCAAAATTTTTTGATTTTCAAAATTCTTTCGGTTGCCTCCTTTGTATATTCTGCACTCAAAATTTCATAAAAAGCTAACCATTTATTTTTTTAAGAAAAAACTTAAAATTAATGAAGGAGTTTAAAATGCTACTCCTACAAAAATTGATGTACACACATGAAATTTGATTTACAACTATGTCTAAAAAAAGTCGATATAGGTTTTGTGATAACATGATTGGTATTTGTACAATGCTTCTTTTTATGAAACTTACTGAAAATTCCTTAAAAAGTGTATAAATTCTCAATTCTATTTTTTAAAAAATAAGTATTGCGTTGATTCAAAAATGCCTACCAACATGTATTATTAGCAATATTTAGAAAGAATATTAACCCTTTATCTACCGACGGTACTAAGAGTACCACTTACTTTAAAATTACATAGAATAACCATTTTTACGAATATGACGATACTTATCAGGAATATTCTTTTAAATCCACTCTTCCAAGATATATGGTAGCACGGGTTATATGATGAGTATGTTAGCGGTGCAGGCGAATAGTTTTAGAGCAAAAATTGCGTTTTCAGCAGATTGCGAAGACTGTCGTTTTTGTTCCGAAAAAATAGTTAATGTCAAAAGTTAAGTGTCCTATTTTTTTGTATATAAATGAAGACCTTAGAAAACGATTTGACTATTTATTGTAAGTAAACAGTGACTATATAATTAATTTTATGGTTGATTATCTTCAATTAATTAATTAGCTCTAACAGATTAAATTTCTCAAAGTTGAGTATTTTTTTATGTATATCCCTTAATTTTCAATGTAGTGATTCAAAAAACAATATTGCATGAAAAAAACTACAGTAAATCCTAATGAAGTAGATAAAGGGTTAAAGCATGTAGCACAATAGAAAAAAAAGTCTTAACTTTTTAAATGAACACAAACTAGTTATTTTATCTTTCTGAGATTAGTCAGTTTAAAATTTTGACTTGCCATTGGGAAGTGAATAAAAATGAATGAAAAGTTATCATAAATCTGCATTTTTTAAACTTAGAGCCTTCTAATTTTGTGAGATTATACTAAAGTATATAAAGGTTAATTTAGGCTAAAAAATTTTAATTTAATTTTTGGCAATTGTGTTCCCTTAAGTTTGGAAATTATTTTTAGAACTTTAAATATATAAGTCAATTTCAGAGGTTTAATTATTAAAGAATAACATAGGAATTTATCTTGAGATATTCTTTTATCCTAAAAAATAATAAAATATTAGCAGTTATAACAAAATAGTTTATTGTACAATGAATATATTTACAAAATTGGCCTTTCACCGATTTTTCTAAAAAAAGTTCTTATTATGGATTTATAACTTAAAGTGAAAGCTTTGCTTTTTTAACTTTCTTTTTGCCTTTTTTAAACAATATCTTTTGCTTTTTGGATTCCTGCATTCTTAGGTGCTTTTTGCCTTTCCTCTGGATATACTTCTTTGGATTTGCCACAGCCTGCAGAAAAAAGAATTTCAATAACTTACTTAAGAGTAAAATTCAGATGAATATAAAAATGGTGACATAAAAAGTTTTAATTTAAAGAATACAGTAAAATTTTTTTCTATATGGTAATAAATTATACTTAACATTTATCGACCTGAGAAGTAACACAATACTGAAACACAGAGCAAATTGACAATAATACTAACTCAGCTATGATAAATTTATTTAACCTCACAACTATATACCACAAGCTTATATACAGTAATACTTTAAGGTACACTACCCTGACTGATGCGATTTTCAAATCTCGCAGATTCGTTTTTTGTTTGAGAGCTACACAACTCTATTGCTCACTTCCCGCTTCCTATTTAGCAAATGTACATGTTTGGATGTATCGCACAGAATCAATGCCTAGCCATAATAATTTATTTTGTGTGAATTATTTCTTATCTACAGAGTGCATATTTGTTATATATATCTACTCAGATTCGAGAGATTATTATGTCATCCAAATAAAGTAGAAACAAAGTCTTTGGACCCAGTTCAATCAGAAGACCAAATGATGGTTGGGAATTTGACAGATGACTTCAGTTTAATTCGAAGAGAGTTACAAATTTTAGAAAATATAAACTCCAATGAAGAGTATATTATTTTAACAAAACAAGAAATAAAAAAAATTATTAGCATGCTACAAGAAAATTTCATGGGAGCAAAAAAAAAAAAAAAAAAATCTTTCAGCCAGCAGCAAACCGGACTTCATGAAATCTTCTACATCAAAATAACTTCGGCTCTGCTTGTGAATTTTTATTTGTGTAATTTAAGATTTCATTAAACATTTTAAAAAAAAATTATGATTTTCTTTCATTTTTAGGCCCCAACTAAAAATAATTCATATTTATATGTAAAAATTATACCCAGACTTACGAGGTTATCACTCAGTCTCACCTATCACGTAAGTTCGGGGTATCACAGTATAAATCTTTCCGAAGTGTGATCTTTTGCATTGTATTACTATCATTAAAACTATTTTGAATGCTTTGGATAACAAATAAAATGTTTGCGAAGAATAATCTTATTTCAGAGAAGGATTTCCTTATTTAAGCCATTTCTTTCTCACTCATACACTGTATAACAGTTCATTAGCAATTAAAAGGTTAACAGATAATAGTCACATTGAAATTTCATCACTAATGCAAAAAACTAACTTACCGTAAAATCTGGCGTATAATGCGCACTGATGCATAATGTGCACCTATACTTTCAAGCTGCATTTTTTAATTTTAAGGTATATTCAACGTATAACGCGTACCCCCTTTTTTAGGTTGGAACCTGAAATGTATGTGTTCAATGCTATCATGTTTTGAAGTCATTTATTCGAGGTATTATCCTTGGGTTTTGAAAAAATAGTATACTTCTAGAAGTACAACCCTTAAAGTTCATAAGGTATGCCATTTTTTCTTTTTTCCAATCTACGTAAAAGTCTAAATTTTTTAATCTCCTCTTTTTCCATTATTTTTGAAACTATCATTTTCATACCCGACGTAGAATGCGCACGAGTAAATTTCGATCTTATTTTTTGTGTTAAAAGTGCTCGTCATATGGCGGATTTTACGGAAATTAAACTGCTTTTACAAAATAATAAAAAAATATATAAATCTGATGTGTATTTAAAATATATTATTTGATTCATAAAATTACACAAACTGACTAAGAACATTTTAAACAATTTTATCCACAGTTATCTTATAGAGCATATTTTAACAGTTCATTTTCTTCATTATAGTTTTTAAAAGCAAATATACTTAGGTTTTACAATAATTTGTCCAAAGGAGCTAATGTCTGGGAAAAGAAACTATTTTCCCAATTTATTGAAAAATATGGTACAATAATGAAAACTGATTTGGATGCCAACATGACGTCCACTGATATGTTGACGTGTCATTTCGATCGCTTGAGGATTGCTTCGAAAAGTTGCAAAACGTGTTAAACTGTGCTGAAAATCCAAGCAAAAAGTTGCGTGAAGATGCAAGAATTGCTTTGGGTAAGTTGAAATCGCATTTTTCAAAAGCTTACAATGAATTTGCTGATTTAAAAAATAATGAGGTTGTCCCAGTGTCGTTTATAAAACCATTCTATGCTAGTATCGTGGCACAATCTATCTTTGAGAATGCGAGTAATTCTTTGAATAACGTTATTGTCTGTGCCAATGAAAACAATTTTACATCTGAGGAGGTGCAACAAATAATCAGAACTGAGTCAAATCTGAGAAAAATACAAGTAGGGGTAAAAAAGATAAGAACCATCAATAAAAACTGTGTGCTTGTACAATGTGCCACAAAGGAGGATAAAGACAGATTTTTAACAGCGATAACAGAAAAGACAAATGCTCTTAAAGTGAAAGTGTCTTCTCCGAGGAAGAGAAACCCAAAAGTACTTTTGAAAAATCTTCCAAATGAAATTAGTGACCATGAAGTTCTTCAGTTTGGAAACAACAAAATCCGGAATTGGAAGAGAAAGAACAGTTATGGGACGAAACAAAAATTCGTTTCACTCTTAACTCCCGGCATATGGTTTTAGAAATGAATCCAACCTATCGAAAATTGTGCCTGAATATGAAGTTCCTGAGAGCAAACTGGAACGTTTTCAAAATTGAAGACTTCATAGCCATTAACTGCCATTTTAAGTGTTTTAACATGGAAACATGGTTGTACCCTAAATCAGTGCTCCTCAACCTTTCTACTGCTGTGGACCGGTCAACATTTGATAATTTTACCGCGGCTTGCCGAGGGTGGGATATGTTGATTGTTTATATTTTAGATTGTTTTGATTAAGCAATTCTAATTTAGTTACATTTAAATATCCTATCTATAGCCTTCAGAATAAAATATACAAAAATGAATACAAGTGATTTCCGTGGGAAGCTGCCCAAATCCGAGAGAAATGCACCACTTTAAATAAAATGGCAATAGTGAAATGTAGGCGGCCCAGCACCATTTAATCCACCGACTGGGGGTTGCGGATCACTACTTTAAGAAATGTCTGCAGCTCTTCAGATTTCGCCCTCTTTGTATTATTAAAAATTAAATACGTTTACTAAAAAAATATTTTCCTCTATTTACTTATATATTTAAACATTGGACTGGCTTAAGACAATTATTTGTGAAGTAAATTATATCCCTTTAACAAAGTCTTTATAAAATCAGAGAAAATATTCGAGCAGGCGAAGTCCATTTTATTGTTAAAAATACCGCCATGGGAAAACGTTCATTGGAGTGGATCCTGCAATGTCCCCCCGACAGAAACACATTCCTCATTTTATGACCTGCTTAAGGGCTTATAAAAAGAGGGTTGAAATGACCCTTCAGAAAATTACTCTTTTTCTAAGAGAGAGAGAGAGAGTTGATGTAATTTTAAATCAGCACACACACAATTCCTTCAATTGTAATTCATTTCTTTAAAACTGCAAACAGTAATTATGACTTTACTTTTGATTTATTTTGTATTTGCCCTTGAGACTTAAAAAAATGTACAAATATTTTTATCATATTTATATACAAATCAAAACATACAATTATTATTTGCTTTCCTGTTCAGCTTAATAAAATCTATTAAAAAAAAAATTTTTTTTTTTGTAAATTTTCCATGTTACCTCAGCTAATTTTAACTCTCTTTTGTCTTTATTTATATATGTATTTCAATGGATTTTTAGAATACTTTTATGTTGATTAATATACATTAATACTTGTTTCCTTTGCTTGAATACATTTTCCAAAACACACTTTTCTATGCAAGAACAGTTGCATAAAGTTTAACTTTTAATGTAAATATGAAATTCCAGAATATAGTACTTCAAGGTAGTACTGGAATGGAAGTTTTTTTTCAAAGTTTAATTCCTAGCATTGATATTTTGACACTGATCACACTTGCATTGAGCTATAGAAATAAAAATAAAAAATATCTACAATATTTTTTTTTTAAAACGTAAAACTTTATTTAAATAATATAAAAAATATTAATTGGAGCCAGAGTTGCCAGAAACTTATGCAGTAAAGTAGCACGAAGAGGGGAAAAAAGTAGCGAATCTATTTTCACTTGCAATTTATAAATACAATTTTTTTTTAATTTTGTAAAACTACGTTAAAATGCTTTAATTGTTTAAAATACATTCAAATTTGTCCTGCTAAATATCGTGATCTGCTGTGTCTTTTTTATAAATATTTGAAATATATTGAAACATTTGTGGCGATGGAATGAAATCAACTCAGCAAGTCACTCATTCTTACAAAGTCATTTTGGTTCTGAGAATTGACTCAAACAGTTTGAAGCACATTCAATTCCCTAATTTTGTCTTTTTTGACGTCACTATGGAAAAATGCCCTTTCTACAGCGCAGTGGCATTATTTAAGGGTAGGCTGTAAAGCTTTAAAAGCAAATATAGATAAATCTCTTAAAAATAGATTTCTAACTGCGTCTTTTATATTAAAAATATGACAACAAAATAATTCTCCATCATTTAAAAGCTCAGATTCAGATAGAAAAATATCCTTCAACTGTATGTTAAAAATTTGTCTTCATTGATTCTCCAGAACATATAATTTAAATTTGTCTGCTAATTCTAAAGGCAGATAAAAAAAAAAAAAACACGATTTGAATTCAAAAAATTATCAGGGAAAAAATTCTTTATCTTTTTTAAAGTTTCATAATTCGAAGGGATTCAGTTTAAAAGTTGTTCACATGAAACCTTGAGAAAATTATGACATCTTTGATAGATTTCTTTAGTAGATTCTGTAGAAATTATTTTACTTTTGCTTGTCAGTTTATGTAAAGAGACGTCCATCAAGTACTTCAATAGGCAAATAAATGCTTGTTAAATTCATGTCAACTTCGAGATTTACACATTTAAGGTAAATTCTTCTTTTTAAAAGAGAAGGTGCAATCTTTTAATGCTTTCAGTAATTTGCAATGATCAGCATGATCACCCTGAAAAAGCAAATTAATCCCCTGCTAAAATTGGCAGCTGTAATTTAACAATATTTAATTCTATCCTTGTATTAATTTAAGTAAAGGGATTGTAAGAGAAGTAGTTGATTGGAAAGAGAGGAATCTCGGCAGGAGTGGTGCAATGGAGAATATTAGGGCCCCTTGTAAAGTCAGCTTTTGGACCCCCAAGATCTAATATGTACTTTGCGTCAGTCAGGCTTTGAGCCCCCTAGAATCCCTGGGCCATCCGCAATGCGAAAGTGTACTTTCACTGAATCTGGGTAAAAACCTTTCAAAAGGGATTTAATCAGATTTTTATCACATAATCTGTATAGATGACGAGTGCTTACTTTTGCCATTGTCATGCAGTGCTGCAACGTAAGTTAATTACAAAAATAGATTTTTTCCCTTTAATTTAATGCAGTACCATTGATGATAATTATACAATTTACTTAGTTCAATAAGAATTTGTCCTTTCACAATTACTTTTCCAGTGTAATATTTATGTAGAAATTCTCTCCAAGCCTATCTTTTAAGAATATTACATGTTTCATTTTCATGCTTTTATCGGGATTAGAAAGAATCCCATCATTTGTTTTTTTTACCACTTGCAGTGGAAAAGAGTGGCGAGAGAGGAGAGTCCCGTTAGATAGGCTCCGATTCGTGGCAGTGGCGAGGGGGGGGGGCGAGAAATTACAGCGGTTAGTGTCGTTTCGGAGTGGTGAAACATACTGCAACTTCATGTTTTCTTTAGGGACTAAGGTCACTATTTTTTTTTCTTCTACGATTTTTCTGATACTTGTTCCAATACTTTTATATATGGTTGAAAGTAGCGGAAACTTTTGCAAAATTCATCATATTCTGAATATAATACTGTTTTATGTGTCTTGTGCCGCTCATCCGGTATAGTGAAGCTGACTGCGGTGCCGTAGGGCTTGGGTTCGAATCCCGGAGAAGGCATGGATGTTATAAAATTAAAGTGCCTTCATGGCATGGGTGTATTCTAAACAGCCGTCGAGTCGCAAGTCCTCTCCTGAGGTTGATGGAAGGGGAAAAGAGGTGGGAAGCCCCTGACTGTCACCTGCATGGTGCTCAAAGCTAAGGTTAACGATAGGCGTAAAAATCTAGCCCTTCGCCACAATGAATTTCGTGGACTTTGATCTGATGTCACTGTCGATCAGGTGGCATAAGTAACAACAATATGTGTCTAATATCATACAAAAATGATGAGGTCCATCGCCAAAAGCCCTCGTGTATCTGAACAGTAAGACGTTAATATTCACTCTCTCACTTGTATCATACAAAGTTTTAAAAATTCAAATTTATTGTAATCGATTAGTCAGTAAACATTTGGTTACAGAAATACACACGTGTTAAAATTATTCTTATTTTTGGAGAAAACAGTCAAACCTCTATATTGCAAATTTTTCTATATAGCAAACTTTTTCTTGAAACTTTGAACATTTCATGATTTCCTTTGTAAAATAACTTCTCTATAACAAAGTGCATTTTCTATATAACAAACTTTTTTTTTCATGATTCAATTTTTGTTATCCCTTTTTTAAAAGTATTTCTGAAAAAAATTCAAGTTATTCTCTCTTTAACACATTTTAGGGTGGTCATAAATCTTGAACTGGTTTTATTAGATCCTAACTCACTGAGAGCAATAAAGTTCTGGACTTTTCATCCAAGAAGCGAAACCTTTAAGCCCCATTGCCAAGTTCACTAGAAATATCTTCCATATCCTCTTTCAACCGCATTGGAGTTGTCCCATGTTCTAATTATAAAATAATGCATGTTTAATATTACTTGTATGCTTTAAATTATAAAATGTCCTTAAAATTCAATAATTTTAGAATTTGATTATTTTCTTAATATTGAAAATACAGTGAATACTTTGACATTCTTATTTCTTGTTTTCCTTGCAGTTTTTCTTTCTTTCTTTTTTGATGGGTAAGATATATAAAATAAACATATATTAATTTAAAAAAAGGTGTGAATAATTACTTTTTTTTAATATATAACAAATGCGTATTCATGCATGCATGCCAGAACAGTCTCGATTCGAAATTATGCTGAGCTAATCAAAGTACCAATTGAACTTATGTTTTTTCTTCATGGTAAACATTACCAATAATAACTTTAACTTCTACTTAGCTGCAACGATCATTCTTGTTCCTGTGATCTTGCTAGAAGACTGGGAGTTTTGAAACCGCTGTCACAGAATGGATCTCATATTCTTTTTTGATTTCGCATTTTTAGTCCAGTTACATTTATTTATAAAGCCATATAAAATATTTTCGATGAGTGAGAAAAGAGGTGATTTTCAAAATCGGAATTTTCAAGATGCATGGACAGATAAGTACTGTTTTATCTATTACAATGATACTGTCACATGCTTAATATGTAGTTGCAAGATTGCTTTGGCAAAAGAGAATAACGTAAAGCGGCATTATGAAACAAAGCATAAACATTTTGCCTCTATGAAAAGATATGAACGATCGCTAAAAATCGAACAACTCAAAAATTTTTTTAGTAGTCAAGCAATTTTTTTTTCGAAATTGTACAGTTAACTTGAATTAATATGTGGAAGTGAGCTTAGGTGTCGCTGAAATTATCACTAAAGAAGGTCAGCTATTCATAGATGGTGATTTTGTTAAAAAGTGTTAATTGCATCTGAAAAACTTTGTCCTGAAGCAAAAACGAAATTTGAAAATATAAGCTTAAATAGAATGACTATTCAAAGAAGAATTCAGCAGTTGAATGAAAATTAAGTAAAATCAGCCACTCCAAACTTTGTATATTTTTCTTTAGCTGTTAATGAATCTACAGATCGAACATCAGTTAACCAATTGCTTGCATTTTTGTTTGTGGAACTGATTAAAATTTTTGTGCTATGGAAGAACTTGGAATGTTTCCCATGAAGGGGCAAACAACTAGAGATGAATTTCTTTTCAGTTCGATACTTTTGTGCGATGCAGCTTCCTTAAACATGAACAATTGTGTTAGCATTACCACAGATGGAGCAAAATCAATGATTGGCACAAAAATTAAAATGGTTGCGCTGCAGTTGCAGCCATTGCATTATTTATCAAGAGAATTTATGTGGTAAAGAATTAGGATTTGGAACCTTAATGCAGCATGTATCTGAAGCAATTAACTTTATTCGTAGTAATGCCCTCAAACATAGGCAATTTAAAATTTTTTAAAAAGATTTTGAGGATCTGCCTTCTGATATTTTTTATTACACAGAAGCTAGATGGCTCAGCCGAGAGTTGCCCTTAAGCATTTTATGGAACAATTTGATGAAAAAAAAAACTGATTCTCTGGTCAGAAGATTAAACAAAAAGTGAAAAAAAAATTACAAAAAATTGTTAATGTACATTATGGAACACTACCTGATGCACATTTACGAAAAAAAAAAAATTATGGCAAGCATTATATCTGTACAATATTAATTTCTTTTTTAAAAAAAGTTTAAAAAACAATTCTTTTGCATAAATTTTCATTAAATTTGAAATTTTTCTATGCATAAACCTACAAACATTGTCAAACAATTTAACCAAATGACAAAGAAATTGTAAAATTAAAATTTTTGATATTCCTCTAACAATAATACTGAAGGGTATTTTAATGAATATCAATAAGAAAATAATAATTATTATTATTTTGAAATATTCACAGTAAAATCAGGTTGTTTTGTAACTATCAAAAATCAGATTATTTTTAATGTTTTTTAAAGCGAACTGGTAGCATACTATGAATTTGCTTTGAGATATCCGACCAGATTGAAAAGATTTTTTCCAGTTGTTAGATGTTAGGGCCATTAGAAAAAAAAAGAAAAATATGTATTGAGGAAGAAGAAGGAATAATATAAAAAACTGGAGAATTTTAAGTTGTTTTTCTAATATTTACTTCATATAAAAATACTTTTTAAATGATAAATCTTTTGAAGAATGAAATTTTCATGATGATTTGTGCACGAAAAAAAAAGGATATCACTAAGACAATCCAATAAAATTCAATGAAATTATTAAAGTTACGAGCCTTTTAGAGAGTAACAAACCACAGGTTTTTATGATAGCTACACCTAATCATATTTTATAGAAATTTTTAACTTAGAAAATAAAGTAATTTTTACAAAAAATTATTAACGTCAATTTGAATGTTTATAAAATAACTATTTCTTGAAATATTTTTTACCCTGAGGTTTGTGACACTTCAGATAGTTCAAAGGGTATATTTATGAAATTAAAATTACATTATGTATAATCAGTGGTGCCCATGTGAATTTTTCAAGGGGAATTGATTCTTATGATTTTACAACGATGAAAGCTCGAAGAAAACCTTTGTTACATTAGTACAATGACCGTGACTCAATTGTCAGGATGTCTAAAAGTTAAAGATAGTAAGATAATTAACAAGTTAAATGATATATATATATATAAACAAGTTAAAAAGTTGATAATTAATAAGTTCATACAATAATGTATACTACTCTATATTGTAATCTAGTATGATTTTATTAATTTACTGTATTTATTTACAAAAGGATGGGGGGGGGGGGGTCCATGATACCGTAAGGTAAGAAATGAACAAGAACCATCTTTACATCGCTTTGTGTATACATTAATAGCATTTTTTCCTGTATTATCTAGATTGCAAATTTTGTGTGTTTGCTAACATTTACTGTACGTTAATATATATGTGTGGATATATATGTATATATATACAGTCGAATCTCCATGTTACGAACCTCTATATAGCGAGTTTTTCTACATTGCGAACTTTTGCCTGGAACCAAGAACATTTCACGATTTTCTTTATAAAATAACCTCCTTATAGTGAAGTGTATTTTCTATATAACTTTTTTTTGTTGGAACTCAATTTTTTTCTCCCTTTTTTTAAAAGCATTTCTGTAGTAATTTCTAGGTAGCAATGGACAGTTAGAAAAACTTAATTAAATACACCTGAAAGGATTTTTGGTGCACTGCAAAGATGTGAGGCGTATTATGAAACAAAGCATTTTTCAAACAAAAACTCATACAAAATTAACAGATTTTATGAGTAATAAAATTTAAGGATGCATGTGATAATGTATGTTTAGAAATTCTAGTTATGAAAGAATGGAAGCTTAAAATTACTCATTATTGTATGCTTTAAATTAGAAACTGTCCTTAAAGTTTATTAATTTTAATATAAAATTATTTTCTTAATGTTGAAAATACAGAAAATACCTTGACGCTCACTTTTCTTATTTCCCTTGCAGTTTTTCTTTCTTTCTTTTTGATGGATAAGATATATAAAATAAATAGATATTAATTTTAAAAAGGTGTGAATAATTAGTTTTTAATATATAGTGTTTATGAATTTAAAATGTGTTTTTGTAGTTTATAAAGTATATTGAAAGATGAACCTCTACATAACAAACTTTTTTCGGGATTTAGCTTCTTCGCTATACAGAGGTCCGACAGTATATGTTTTTACATGTGTGTCTATGTATGCTTTATGTATTTAAATTTTGAAAATTTTATTATGATCATGTTTACATTTTATTATGATCTAATCTTCCCCATTGTATAATTTTAATTATTGATTGTCCTCGCTTGCATGTGAGCAATCTTGTATTTTATTCTGTATTTATTGTATTTGCATCCATTTTTTCTCTCATCCTCCCCTTTTGATTCCCATTTGTACCTTTATCTTTCTACATGTAACTTCCTATCACTATTGATTGAGTATTTGACTTATGTTTGTAAGCCTTGTGCTATACTTGTCGGCACACAAGGAGTCTAACTAGAGTCTCAAAAAATGAAAACTCTTACCTGTGCAGCCTTTTCATATTTTCTCTTCCTTTTCTGTTGAGATAAATTTCTTTGAACATCTGCATAAGCAGTTGTGAATTCTTCCAAGCCCACAACAGTTTTTATAAGATCTATTGCTTCTTGTGCACAATTCTTTAATTCTTCACCTAGAAAAAAAGATTTGTTAAAACTCACTTATGTACAAATAAATATACTGTAAACTAATTACACTAAATCATATTTTTCAAATCAATACAACATTTCTTTTAAGATATTCTTAAATACTAATTTAGTTAATCACTTTAGAATTAATAATTCTATTATAATTTTTCTTTTTTTCTAATGGGGCTGTGGATTAGTAATTATCACTACAGACCTGTATCACTTTTTAGTGTGGCACCACATAAGTGGATATCAATTGCCACAATGTAATTTTGACTCTCAGTTTCCTACCCAGAGGGAAGCACCTAACAATTTCAGCACCATACTAGGAATTTTAATTTTGCAGAGAGCATCCAAGCCAAACAAGTACTCTAAAGATCTTTAACATCCTGCATAATCATACGACATGGATGCTGTTGACTTTTATAATCTATTATAATGAATCCTGTAATTTTGACTCAATATCAGATTTTTTAGTGGAAGCACACCTTAAGACTTGCTGTCAATATTTAACATATACTATTTCATAATACTATATTTTATGATATTAAATCTTAATATTATAAAGAAGATGTTTTTTTTCTAAATTCAGATATGATTAAAAATATCTAACACGACTAATATAAGTACACTATACTGATTAAACAAACAATTTTATTTTGAACAACAATACTAAAGTGTAGAATAAGAACATTGAAATTAAAAAAGATATTAGTATCTATTAAAATATATATGAAGAAAATTGTATCCACAATTGGGGTGAAAATGAAAACTTACTACTAGTATTTTTTGAACCATCATTAATTTCTCTGCAAAAAGGAACTAACATATCATTCAATAGAGGTAGTAACTGATCTTTTTCTATCACATGTGCAAAAGCAGCCATGAACATAAACACACATTTTCTCTGAAAAACAAAATAGAAGTGACAGCTGTAAATCCATACAACAATAAACAGAAACAAATGGTATTAAATACATTTCTTTTCTCAAGCTTTAAATAGTGGGTTTTATATGAAGAAACAAAACACATGAATTTTTAAATGTATCATTCTAAAAATAGTCAAACCTTGCTATAGTAATTTTTACTAGTCCCAATTGAAGTCCTAAATAACTAATATTATTTTAAAGACTCACAGCCCATAATATTTCATGAACAATGGTTGTGAGTGAAGAACTACAGGACTCAAATGTGTATCCAGATTATGGAGGAAAATATTTTCAACAGTGATGCATTTTACAAAATGACTCTGAATCAAACTTTAAAAAAATGTATGTGTGTGTAAACATGGCGGAATTTGAAAATAGAAACAGGGCCTCAAATCGTAATTTTTTTAATCTATATTCTTATTTGCACTAAAAATATAGTTCAGTCATAAACAAAAAACGTAATTCAATAAAAATTTAGAAGATTCTATTCTTTTTTTAATTGGCACACTATGTGAATTGATACAACTAACCAGCATGTATGATACGAGCAGTGAGCATTGGCATTGTTATCCATTATTAAAATAGCATTTGACAACTAGTTTTATGATTCTGGTTTGTCTATCTAAACAGTCTATACAAACATCTGTGGATGATCGCATGCTGAGATGCGAAAAATTTAACTCAGACTTATAATTTTCTTAAAAAATCATCTATACTACTAGTTCATTCAACTGAATTAAATCTGATTTCTGCAAGTAGTTTCAAGTGGAGCTGAAACAGAAAAGTACTAGTGAACATCAAAACAGGAAACTGAAAAGCAATGAACATGTAATGATGATAATTACATGGTTGACATTAAATTAGAACATATCGATAAGTTGGTTATAGTAACAAAATGACTGAAAATATATCAAATCGAAATAAACTGATATTCTTTCGGTTTGGTTCTTATTCCGACCAAAATAACGTATTTTTCTGGTTTTCAGTTCAGGTCTGGTTTGAAGCCCTGAACAGAAATGAACTGAAACAGGCTATCATTGAAAACCTAAAACAAGGGTTGAAAAACTTTTGCGAGAAGAAACAAATTGTAACAGGAACAACATAAACAAGGGATCAACGAATCTATTATATGCATACGCAAGAATCACAAGGGAGGGGGAATCCAGTAGCTATCCCTATCAAGACTGTTGAGCTCCAATTAATATTTTTTATATGTAAATAGTTGAGAACCAGTAGTTGAGTGGTAGCATATCGCGCTTCTGCACCACAGGTCTGGGGTTCTGCCCTCGGACTGGGCAAGGTTGATTCAGCTTTTCATCCATTGAATGGGTCAATAAATGAGTACCAAGCTTGCTTAGGGACTAAACACTGGGGTTTTTGCTTCAGACTGACCACCTGATCGGCACATCTGCTCATGCACCTCAGCGCCCAAAGGTCATGCATACTGAGATGAGCACAGTAGGAATTGGCCCCACTATAAGTTCAGTTTAAATATAGTTTACTCAAGTAATGTTTTTATTCCTCCCAAAAACTAAGAACTCTATTGTAGATATTTTTATTTCACTGCCTGTTCAAGAACAACCATTACCAAAATATCATAATGTTGGGAATTTAAACTATAAAGATTGTGAAAAAATGCCCACACCAATAATACTACAAGTACTTTATTCTGAAATTTATCATGTTTACGCTTGCAAATAAAGTTGATTTTGGCTGTTCTGGCATGTAAGTCATTTCACAATACTCTTTTTATTTACTGTTTAAGCACATTATACGATATGTAATGTGACTTTGTTGGGAGTTACAGTGCTCCTAAGTTCATGTATAGGAATTCAGCAATAAACATAGGAATCGAATATTAGTTTGCAGAGAAAAAACAAGACCCAACTTCGAAAATTGTGATCGACGTTAAAGAGCCAAACATCGTGGAAAACCCCACTGGCCAGAATTAGAGGAATAAATAAATAAATGGATTTTAAAAGAAAGAGACAATGGGAAAGCAATATCAATCTTAATTGTTTTGCTGTTAACTTGCTTAATTAAAAAAAAGAAAGATTTTTTTCCGCGTGCAAAATGTTTCGTTTAACAACTCAAAACATAGATGGCAGTAGCAAAGAATATTTTTGTTTTATTGAGATTATCGTAAAAAATATTATCATACATGTTTAAAAAGACGTTTCATAATAAATTTTGTTTTCTGTACAATTTCTTACTTCTGTTTTTAATTATATTGTGTATTTTTTATCTTATGTGACACTCATTATCGGCAGTTTATATTTTGGATTATTCGCCGTAAAAACTGCAGCGGATTATACAATGTTTTTTTACTCGGAAAAAAAGGTTTTGCGGATAATACGCCGCTGCGGATTATATACAGGAAAATACGGTAGTTCTACATATTTTGGAAATTTAGGAAGTGAACAGCAAATATAATACACTGCTTATGGAAGTAACTGCTTTACTAGAGAAGTCCTGCAGACAAGTCTTTCAAGAAATATATTGCAGCTGAAAAGAGACAATGGATGCCAAAGATGAAATATTGGAGAATTACAGAGTACTCATGCTTTAACCTCTATTCCTTGAAGTTTGAAAGACTGAGATGTTGTTAACACTTGCCCATTGGTAATTAAAAAGACATTAACATGAAACTATGGAGGTTGAATTTTAAGAATTACTTTGATTTACTTAAAATAAAATACTTTAAAGTACTAAAATAATAAGTTGAAATTGAAGAAAAATAAAAAGCCATTATTTACAGATAAGGTGTGCAGGGTTTAAATTGGCTAATCAGTATGCAGCTACAAAATCTGAGCAAAATTAGAAAATTTTTTAACATACAAATAACAGAAAAGTAAAGGGATGTCCGATTGGTTGAGACAGAACTGTCCTGAAAGAGAATAATCAGCTCGACAGAAGAAAAAAGTTGGTGTTTCGAAACCAGGTAAAGCTATAAATCAGAAACTCTACTACTGGACCACTCAGGACACAGTAGAAGAGGGACAATGAAGTTTAATATGGAAGTATGGAGAGCTTAATAATTTAGAAAACATTTTTAATTAAAGGAAGGATTAATTAGGATGTTACAGGGTCTATCAAAATTTAAATCTGGGGTATATTTTTTGATACCCAAGATGGTGGGATTCCGGGAATTATCAATTTTATTGAAGAAATTTACAGCTAATTTTTTTAATAAATTGCCTAATAGAAAGGATTTGCTCACATGATAGAGGTCTTTGCTCCCCATGAATCACCAAGCATGTGTAACAAAGATATATATCTATAGATGAAACTGAACACTTTAATATTTGTGCCTCGTCATTATGTCACCTTGCAATGGCAAGTCGTGGAATTCTAGATAATGAGTTTGCTGACACAATGGCCAAGGCTTGCTCTGATTTCCCTTAACTTGACCATTCTGTTTGTTATTAATTGTTAACTGCTAAAAGAAGTATCACTGCTAGATTTAAGGCTAACCTTCAAGTGAAGATTTGGGGTTCCTTAATGGTCTTATACCTTGTGATTTGCCAAGACCCGCCGGTGTTGCTAACTTTGGAATTAAAACTGGACATGGCTACTTCACACAACACCAGAATAGATTCAGTTTAGTAGATTCCCCAACTTGTTCTTTAATGCTAAAGACATAAAGATCATCTGGTCTCTTGTTTTGTACTTGCCTATGTAAAAATTGCTAATGCTGTTAAAAATCATTGTAACATTCATGTTTTTGAGCTGTATAGGGCTGCCCATCATAGGACTGATGAATAATATTGCATAAATTTGGTGTGGGATAAAAAAACATTTAATTAAATGAACATAATTTTAAATATTAAACTAAAGTAGTCTATTCTTAATTTTACTTACAAGGATGAATTGAAGAAAAGTATATTTTAAGTGTATCACATAAAAAAATATTACCGCATTGTATTATATTAAATAAATTAACAAAAACCTAAAAAGATTTTCACCCCCCTAGATTAAATAATTTTAATAGAAAAAAAAACTCAGCATAATGTATGTTGCACAAATGGAAAAGCAGCATGCTAAAGGAATAATGATGTAAAATAATAAATATATATTAATTCAGCTTTAAAAATTGCTTTTTAAATCATACACATAAGGCATTTAATCTTTTAAAAGTGCAAGCCTTATCAGTTTTTAGAAAAATATGATTTATAAAATAAATGAATAAAACTATTTGATCCAAGTTTGATGATACCCCCGCACCCTATTTTTTGACAAATTACAAAAGCAATTTAAAAATTGAGAAATTTACTTTTTGTGTACTGGTTGGGTTATTAGCCACTTCTCTTTTAACTACATCACACAATTTTTGAATCATCCAGCCTAAAGTAACTTCAACTGAGTCATCTCCTTTCCCCAAATCTTGATTTGATTTTTCTGGGAGTCTTGAAATAATTTTGGCAAGGTAGAGGAGATTACGAGTGGTCTACAAAGAAAGAATTATTAGCACTATTGGATATTATTAAATGAGAGAAAAAGAGGAAAAAATTATGAGTAACTAACCAGTTCACCGAATATTTCATTTAGAAATGGACTTCGAAGTTGAGTAATAAAATCAGCTGATAAATCTCTCAGCTAAATAAAAGCAAAAAATATATTTAAAACATTTTTAGCAAATATACTTTGGAATGCATAGTAAGAAAGTATAAGAAAATATGTTATATAATTCAGAAAACACAGAAATTTGACAGAGATTTTATTGGTAATTTTCTTTTTAATAAAAAAAGTTCTGAGACTTTTAATTTAAACTTGAATGTTCATTCCTATAATTTAGAATAATTATTGTAACTCGATATAATTTTTACTTTCTTTAAATATTAAAAATTTGAGATGAAATAAAATTAGAAGATGTTTTTCAGCATGCATTTTATTGAATATTAATCATACACAATTTATAAATACACAATAGCTTTAAAAATTTAACAATTTTATTCTAAAACTTATGGAAGAGAGTTTTTTTTAATCCTAATAAATGTCCTTTAAAAGTTATAAAACATTTTTATAACTTTTAAAGGACATTTATTAGGATTAAAAAAAACTCTCTTCCATCATTGATGAAATTACTAATTTAACAATTCAAAGTCTTTACAAAAAAGATTTTCAGTTAATCTCCACTTTTCTACTCAATAAAGATATTTATTAATCTAGAATCTAAGAAACAGTTATGGGATGAAAACAAAATAAATTATATTGCTTTTAAAAAAAAATACGAGTAATGTTGAAAAAAAGCGCCCTTGTTTGTCATGAAAATGATTCATGAATTTAGTCTTGTTCTATACAATAATAAATGCGAGAATGAAATAGGAGGTATTGAAAATATCTTATACTCAAAAATATACTATATAATATTTTCTAATTATATTAAATCACAATTAAGTATTAAATGAGTTATAACTTTCACATACACACAAAAGTATATATATATTTTTTATATCGTAGACAGATAAAATAATTCCTGTGCACTACAAGTATCACACGGGGCTTACAGAAGTAAATAAAAGCAAACAAAACAAAGATTACAAAATAACTAAAACAAATAAGAAAGAAAGACAAAAAGTACATTATAAAATAAAACAATTACCAAACAAAACCAACAACTGAATTGACAAAAACAGAGAAATGAAAAATTTACAAAATCAAATCAATGTTGTTATTGGTGTATCCATGATGTGCAGATTGATAGGAAAAAAAAAATTTAGATCGCTCCGAAGCTGTCGAAGAAAGCTTCAGCAACCACAATAGCTTTATTAGAGAAGATCAAATCTTCTGTGTCATTGGGGGGATCTTGAAAAACCTGGCTTGAATTGTGGGGCAACTGAGAATATGTTGTGGAGACAGTTGAACATTAGGGCAGTTTAGGCAATGATTTGTGTAACATCTTTGTCCGTCAGTTGAGATATTCCTTCCTTTTACGTGCTTTGTTCTAAGTCTAGTTATTATTGATGCTATTGTACAGTTACTATAAAGAACTGGGATGGAATATTTAAAATTATTATTGATTAGTCTTCGGCTGGCCTTAGCATCGATGAGGGTCGTGAGGTTAGATGATTCTTCGAGTTCATTCAAGCTCTAGATTCTTTGGTAAGTTTATTGGCCTTCCCATTACTGAGGATACTTGCATGGGCTGGTATCCATTGTAGTGTGCAGGATATCTTTTTTTTTTGATGATTTTGTGGCTTATTTGGCACCTACTGGATGGCTTGCAGCAAGGATTTTGAGTCTGTGAAGATGATAATGCCACTGGATTCTTAGAAGCTTTTTGAAAGGAAAAAAAAATCTCCAATGTACTCTTGATAGCAATGAGTTAGCATGTGTAGTTAGATGTGATTTTCCCTACTTGAATATGGTACTCCTGCTCTGTTTGGAGAAATAAAAAATACACATGCACCTCCTCAATCAAGATTTGAGTCGGATGAGATGTCAGTGTAGCCAAATGAAAGATTTTGAGTGTGGGTGGTAAGTTCTTCAAAGGTATGGTCGCCTTTTTCTGTGATTACCGAGGAAGGCCCTTTTTTAGTGCAGGGTTGGACGAGGTTTAGATTTACCTTTGTCTGCAGGTGAAGATGCAGAGTGTATGAAGGTTCTTTCGGAATATCAAGTGACTCATACTGGAGGTTGATGTAATTTCTGATCTTGTTGCAAGATCGAGGATCTTTTAAGCCTGGATTTATCGCTCCATGCTTTGAAAGTTCTGCTGGAAATATGGTTATCTGGTAGGCTTCATGTGTTACTTGTGAATTTAATTGTAGATAATTTTCTTCTGCTTTCTAATGGGGTGAGGCCACATTCCTTTTCAGCTTTGATTCAAGGCCTTGTATTGGATTGAGTCGATCCTTTCTTTTGCAGTAGGCTTGGCTGGTGTCCAAATGGGTACAGCGTAGTCAAGAATGGGCATAATGACGGAGGTATATGTATTTAGAAGTGTTTTTGGATTTGATCCCCAAGAAGCACCACAAAGTCTCTTAAGGATGTTAAGCTTTTTTAGTGTTTTATTTGAAATATGATTGAAGTGTTGTGAGAATATCAAATCATTGAAGATACAAAATGTGAACAAAGCTGAGGCTAGTTGATTTTAAGAGCATGCAACTTTTAGGGATTTTCTTTCTTCCTAATTAAATTTTAAACAAAAAAAAGGATAAGACACTTGCTTTTAAAGGAAAGGACAACACTTTGCTCACCACCAACAAAGCAGTCACAAAGTTTGGAAGAGTACAGGTTAAATCTGTTGAGGTACATTTCAAATTACCATGACCAATAAGGAATTGTGTGTGAGTTTATAATTTATAAAAAAGTGATCACAAGATAGTCTTTTCGAAATGGTCCTAAAAATTTTCTTTGAAAGAAATGAGTGAGCTGATTGCATACACTGAGTGTTTGAAAACAAAAGTATATTCAAATACAAAGTACATAATAATTTAAATCTTTATATTAAAAAACGATTTCTTTAAAAAGTAACATTGAAAGAAATGAATTGGAAAATTTATATTAAAAATAACATACCTTTTGTCTAGTATTAAGAAAAATTGAATTATCTTTCTTTTTCTTGCAGACAGCTTTTTCAACTTCTTCCACAGTATGGGATGAAAATAGTAAATTAAATAATTGATTAGTAGTAAATCTAACCCAAATATGAGGATAAAGAATAAGGCCTTTCAACTCATCTGAAATATTAAATTGGTACTTTTTATAGCATATTAATAATATATCTTAGGAAAAACATGCAAACAAAATATTTCTCAAACATTTGCTTTTACAATTAAAAAAAAAGTGATACTTTTTGTAATAAAATAAAATAACACACACACACACACACACACACACACCACAACAGAAATTGATAACACAAAATTTTCAAATAATTTAACATAATTCTGAAAATCATGCATTAAAATGCAACCCAATCATTTTGATTGGTTGTTGTTCAACTTATTAAATCAATATCACACTAGAACTACAAAATGGGATAATGGAAACTATTCAGAGCCATTACCCGATATGTATGACATTTAAGATGGTGCCCCTCACTCATAAGCTAGCACCACTCTTTAAGAATATTTTAAGGTTAAATTTATGAAGATATGGGACGATTTAAAAAAAAAAAAATCCTTAATTTAATGGTTTCTGCTTTTTTTTTGCTTGTAATCTATGTATTACACAAAACAGTTTTTGCACTCAAAATACTACAAAAAGCTTGTGAAACCGCCCCCTTAAGGTGACCATTTCTTTGATTATCTGTGTGAGCTAGAGGTGTAAGGTTTACAAAAGAAATAGACATTTTTTAATTCTTAATATGACTTTATTAAGAATGAAATTTAAATGTCTAACAATTTAGACAATATTATTTAGGCGAGAATCTACAATGAACAAACACACCGTTAAACCGAATCGCGTAACTTAGACCACTATAAATACTTAATCTGCTTACCCTCACTTCTAATAATATTACAATCCTAATATCAAATAATCATTCCTACCTTAATCCAAACCTAGATTCGATCTTTATGAGAAGCATCTGGGTACGCATGCAATGGTATGCACCTTGTTTTAATGGCTTGTTTTCCAGGTAACTTCACGATTGGCTGTCAATTCCCACTAGTCTCTTTCACACATACCATTCCCCAAATTGCCATACGACTTACTGAAACTTCTGTTATTTAAAAGTTCTCTTATTTGCATTTCCTCTTCCCATTTCGCTTCTTGGGTTTTGGTTGGAAAAGAGTTGTCATTAATCTTGGCCCCCAAAGAACCCAGAGGTTATGTTAAAGAAAAGACGTGCGAGCCCGTCACAACCTAAGCATTTAATTTTTTAAAAAGAAATTTATGGAGGGACTTTAAAATGCTACTGCTCCTACAATAATTGATGTACATACATGTAATCTGATTTACAATTATGCCAAAATATGTATAACAAAATTTGGTTTGGGTTTTTTGCTAATATAATTAATATTCATAAAATACTTTTTTAATGTTCTTTTTAAATAAGCATTGCTTTGATTATAAAACACATACCAACTTTTGTTACATGTACTAATAGCAATAGGTAGAAAAAATATCAAAACATTTGGCACAATATAAAAAAAAGCCTTAGCATTTTAAATGAAGTAAACAAGTTATTTTTTCTATCAGAGAAAAATCAATTCAAAGTTTTTACTGAAACTTCTTCATTTTTTTCAAATAAATGAAATACATTTTATGCCACTTACCAAATAATAACATTAAATGGTCTGCAAACTCTTTTTTCTTAATTATTGGGCAAGATGACATCATTTTGGTCAAAGCATTTAATGCATGGTAGAGAAAATGATCAGTAGACCTATCATCAGTATTAGTTTCCTCCTGCTAGTAAATTCATATAGCATGTAAACAAATTTATACAAGAAAATATCTCTTAATTACTGATATTTGTAATAAATAATTAAAAAGAATTCCTGATAATTACTTTATCAGGTGTTTACATTCTAATTATTTAAAGATAAAGTGCTTACCTCACTAGTTTTGTAAGTATGTATAAGATCTACTACAAGAGGCAAAATTTCATGTAAATGATGCTCAAACTGTTCTCCTTCTATTTCAGCAAACATACCACAAAGCTGTGCTCCTAAACGTTTAAGCGAAATCTATTTAAAAAGAAATAAAGCATTATGCAACGAAATTGTTTTTACAAAAAAAAGCATAATTCAAGCTAAAAAAACCAGTTAACCTTCTCTGCTTGGAACCATGAGAGTGAAATGGAAAATAGGGGCAGCCTTCCATCATGCCCAATCTAGAAATGAAATCATTCAGAGTAAGCATAGTTTTTATAATTTTTAAAAGAATATGATGTAATGTTACACTAATAATCTTATAATTGATGCATATTTTGATTTGACAAAATCTAATACCCTCATTACCATATTTCTAATTTAACCTCTGGTCTGTTTTAAAAAAATAAATTAGTATCAATTCTTAATGATTAAGGAACTGATTAGAAGAAATACCAATACAGCTTGGAAAAACTGGCTGTAGATATCATACAAAAACAAGATTGAAGTATTTTTATTTTTACATATTCTACACCTTTTGAACGCTCATTTTAGTTCATAGTTTTGATTTTAGCATTACAAAATATCCTGAATCACTAAAAAAATATTTCCTAAGTGCATGATGTGTTGAAAATGATCTTTTGTAGGTAAATATGCAGCTTCAGTATTATGAGAAAATTCTATTGTAAATAAGAGCCTTTTGTACTCATTAAACTTTATTGGCAAAACAATTTTATTAATTTATTCCATAAAACAGTAAAGTTATGTTATATTAAGCTTTTACTTATTTCTTTCCAATAACAATGAAAAGTTTTGTTCTAAAAGTTAAATCATGAACTGACTTCTTCATTTATTGGCCATTGTCAATCAAAATATCATTTATTTACAAGTTTAAAAGTTTGGTTACAGTTAACTCCATATACTTCAAATACAGACCAGGATAAAAAAAAGATGCAAGTGATAAGCTACCTTTTTAAGAAGAACTTTTATGCACTCTGCACTCATCTTTCTACATTCAGGGTCATCATTCACTAATCTTGCAGCAAGTGGTAACAAAAACATAGCAGAATGTTTTTCTAGAACAAGCTAAATTAAAAAAAAAAAAAAATCAATAACAAAATTATACAAATCAAATATAATTTATACAACTTATTAAGCTGAACACCTATTAAAGAAGATACTGTTTTACTATTTTTCTTGTTAAACAAAGTTAAACTAATCGATCCTTATTTCATTTAGAAATTAGACAAAAAAGCATAATGTTTTTAGAATACAGCTTACTTCAGGAAAAGAATTCATCATTGAATGAATCATCTCTAGAGCTGAAACTCTTCCATGTTTAAGGCAATAATCCAAATGTGCCAGAAAAAATGTAATTATCCTTTCAAGTTTTTTACCGAGAGGATAATCTAACATATACTGTAAGCAAACCTGCAATGATAAATAACATTGTAAACAACAAAGATTTTGCTTTGTTCAGGAGTAATATAAAAAAAACTATACATTGAAACATACAACAAAATACTTAAAAAAAACTTATGAAAATATTAATTCAATAAGGATAATAAGTATATGAAATTATTTGGGGGCGCATGTTTTCAATCTTAAAAAAATCAATAAAATTAATAATTTTTATAGTGTATTATGCATTAATTAGACTCAATATATTTTATATTATACATATCTAGTCATTTAATACTTCATGTTATTTTTTTAACTTAAACTGTAAATATTTTATATTCTTTATTAAAAAAAATTATAGTAAGAAATTCAATTTAACAATTCTGTTTAGAAGATATTTGACATCGTTTTCTTCACAAAGCAAGTCATCAAGATTTTATTGAAAGTATGAGTTGATGCAATTTTTAAAATTGATGATAAATGTTGTTTGATCAATCTTGACCTTTCTGAATTGTATAGCTATTTTTCAGTAAATAAAATCACATAAATAAGGGCTTCCAAACATGATCATTGTTCGCATAACAAACAATAAATTTTGGGAAAGAAATTATAAAAATCTTAGAAATATGCATAAAAATTTTGAATCCCAAAGATTATATTACTCAGCAACTGAAATAGAATTTTTAGATATCAAGCATATTTTATACTTTTGGACACAAAAAATAGCACATTTCCAATTTTCTAAAAATAATGACATTCTTCTTGAATTGATCTTTCTTTACTCGTTGTTCAAATTTTATTACATTTTCTATTAAAAAACTTTTTATAACTTAATATGATTAAAAATCAAAATCTTTTATTCGCAAATGATTAAGTATACACTGTCCTTTATCTTAACAGTTTTTAACATTTTTTAAAACTTTAAAAAACATCTCTGACTGCCTCTTGCTGATTGGACACTCCAAACAGAGAAAGAGGAAAAGAAATAAAAGTAGCACACACATGAAGAATCTGTGTATCATCCATAGTTAAGAATAAGCATGATGCATTTCAGAATTTAATAAAAAGTAATTTATTTTAGTACAATCAAATGAAAACGTTTAATAAATTATACAAAATATTTTTAAATCTAAATGCCATTTTCATTATTAAAAAGGATTTCTTTTAAAACAAGAAAAGGTAACAATCAAATATATTGTATATTTATATGTTTAAAAGGTTCGCCTAAAATAAATTTCAAAATGAAAAACTTTAAAAACCTGACATTTTTTAAAGAGTTGGTGGGCCACAACTTACATACTGGTGGGCCACATGTGGGCTGTGTGTTTGACACCCCTGTAATAAGTAGTGCTTTGTAAAGGATTACATAAATTAAGGGCGGAAAAAATCTTACACAAGAGATATGCTCTGAGATCAAGGAAAGTTAGGTCAAATATTTTTTAATAATAATTCTTTCTACAGAAATTGTTTGAATTTGGAATTTGTTGAAACCACTTTTAATTATGGTATTTGCACAGCATTAAAAAAAATAGAGTAGAATAGATAATATAAAAACTAGTGATATATAAAAATTATCAATAATAAGACCATTGACAAACCTGTCTACATTGAAGTTTAATCCGAGGTTCCTCAGAAGTAATAGACAGTTCTGCAACTTTGTTCATGACTTCTGATAATTCTGGGATTTCCAATTTCTTAGATAAAATTGCCTAGAAAGACAAAAAACCCCAAATATAAAAAACTTTGACATAAAACATAATACTAATTTACCATGAAGAAGCCAAACTACTGAATAATTTACCTGTAGCAATGTAAAGGCCGTGGCCTGTCTTAAATAGTCATTTATATCTTGTTCAATATAGCTCAACAGAGACTGAAGTTGTTCTTCATTGAAAGTATAATAAACAGGATTTTTAACAAGGATTGTAAATGCCTAAAAATAAACATTTTTAAAATTATAAACATTTACTCACTTACTAATTAAAAAATAAAACAAAATAAAGTTATTACCTTGAAACACATAATAACCATTTGAAGATTTTCTCCTTGAGCCATTCCAACTGCTGCATATTTATTCACAATTATAAATAAGGCATTAACTATCTTTTTAGTAACAGTTTTAAATGAAGGAAGACTATATTTAAACAACAGTTGAAAACACTGTAATGCCAATGTTATTATCTGCAAAAAGAACAAGAAAATAAAAATAACATTAATAATGAAAATTAAAAAAAAAAAAATTAACATTTTGATTTTGTTAAAAACTTCAGGAAGAAATGTTTATAATAAGTAACCATTTATAAATGCATATTAATTCACATGATACCTACAAAAAAAAATAGATTTAAATAATTGAAGCAAAATGCGGTTTTATTATCAGTAATTTAACATAATGTGTTTTAAAAATAATGCAATTTTGGCACTAAAGAGCTTCTTGTAATAAAAACATTTTAAAACTTCCACAAAATAGATATAAATTTGGCAAAATTGTGAAATATGTAAAGTAAACATGGGGAGTGGGAATTATTTCTGACTCAAATTAATTTCTCCCCCAATGGGCTGCATATTAGCAATTAAACCTTTGCAGACACAGCTAACCCCAGATAAAAGAGCCATTTTAGTGGTGGATCTCAACTACCAAATTTGGAAACTTGAATTTATTTAATTCAAATTCTCCTTGGATGCTAAATATTGATGTGATTTAATTTTACCGATAATGCCCCAAGCCAAATTGATACTCAAGGGATCTTTTACATGCCACATAATCACTTAACATGCGTGCCTACGATTTTCTCATATAGAAAACCAATCAACTCCAGCTGCAATTGAACCCGCAACCTTGGGCTTATGAAGTGGGCACACTACCTCTAAGCCACCAAGCTGACGACTCAAGTTAATAGAATAATACACAGGCAAATTTTTTGCTTTATTTAGCATAAAAAAAGAAACAATAATTGTTGATTTTGTCTTTTTTCCATTAAAAAAGTATATAAACTTTTCAGATAAAAATTCATGTTATTACAATTGAAATCTACAAGAGACATGTGGTCACAGGATAAATACATTAAATAATTGTAGTTTTCAAAATACAGAGAAATTCAGAAAGTATATATATGTCAAAGAATCAGAGATAAAAAGTAAATAAAGGATTTTAAAACTTAAAAGAACTTTATATCTTTGAAAAATGTTTTGCTCAATGCTATTACTTGAATGTGAATTAATATATCTAAATTGAACAAATTATAACTACTCACACTTTTGTAAACATTAAAAACTGAACAAATGACTTAAAACAAATAATTATTATAAAAATATCCAAAAAAGCATCAAGATCCAAACCTTTGTATGATTAGATGATAAACTGTCTGCCAGTTCAGCAACAAAAGGATCTAACATTTCTAAAATTTCTTTTTCAGTCTTTTCAAATCCCCCTCTTTTCAGGCAGAAGTGGAAGAGCTGCAGAAAAAGTTTTAAATTTATAAGATTAAAAAAATATATATGAATCAAAAGGAAAAATACTGTATATTTCTAAATATAAGCCAAGTACATTTTTTTCTTTAAAAATTTACCCAAAATTTCAAACCTCTATATAAGCTGAACTGGGGAAGAAAATAATAAAATCCCTTAATTTTCAAACATGCTACAATGAGGGCAAAAATGTTGGGGAGAGGGTAAAATATTTTCCAATGCAGTATTTTCCAAGTGCAGTAAAGCAATATATGTAAGTGGTAAACTACAAGCAGTGGTGTACATAAAGCGGTTCCTCCCATGAAAAAGGCATGTGTTTGCCACTAACTAAAGGTGCTTGTGTTTGTTCAAAATTTTAATAACAGTATGGTTGCTTGGCATTTCACTATAAATATCAAGAGTGGAGATCTTGATTTAGGGAAATAAGCCAAGAAAAAAGACAGCTTGTGGTCATCAAGCCACGTTCCAAGCCCTGGAAGAAAAACTCAGTTTGATGACCATTTGCATTCAGTCATCTCAATGAGAGAATGCAAAATAAACTATACAGAAACTTGGACTCTGACACCAATTTTAAATGATTCATGCGACTGAAAAGAATAAAATTGCTTATGCATAGCTAATGAATGGAAAATGTAAAAAAAGATAGTTTTACTTTTTTCTTGTAAAACTAAATTAAATTAATCAGTTCTTGTTTTATTTAGAAATAGATTTTTATAAACACTATTTTCAGAATATTTCATTAATAAAATTGCTAATTATGAAAAACATGTACAAATATTAATAAAAGTATCTTGTGCGCAAACTATGTTTTCCTCGAGATTAATGGATCTATATATAAGGAGATCCCCACAAAAGTTCCTAGCTCATACATGGAAATATACGGCAAATATGTATTGGCACAAAGCTTGCAAGCACAAGGTATGACACTTGTCTACAGATCTTGAGCTCATGGGTTTACAATTCAGTGACAACAATTTTGAAGTATTTATGTTAATTTTTTTAAAAACTGTTCTCAGTTCCCCCCCCCCCCCAAAAAAAATATTCTATTGATTGCAGAGAAGTGTACTGGAAGATTACATTATGATATATAAAGGCATTTACTTTTAATCTGAGAGAGTAATGAACCAAGTGTATCTGCTTTAGGTTAGTTAAATAAATCACATTATTCAATATCTACAGTGTCATCAATTCAAACCAACTAAAACATCTAAATAACAATAATATATAAAACCATTTATACATAATGGCTATGTTATTTACTAATTAAAAAGTTTCCAAATATGGGTTTAGGAAAGATTTTGGCAAATGAAGGACTTAAGTTTTAATGAAATGAATACACTTTTTTGTGATTTCTGATTTCAATAATACATTTAATTATGATTTTTATTTATAAAATTAATTTTGAGAAACATACCTGTAAACCAAATTCCACAAACACATGATCTGTCGTTCTTGGATTTATCTTGGCAGGTGGTCTAATTCTTCCTGGCTCTTTTGGAATCAGTAATGAATCAGGTCGCTCAAACTTTAATGGTTTCTTGGCCATTTCTTTTCTGTTGAAATGAATACCATATTTTACACGAGCAATGTAAAGTTATGTGCTATTTTTAAAAAATATATAATGATCTTTATAGAATGACTCGAAATTAATTTTGTTGCTACAAAAACCCATTAACATAGTTTATTACATCACAAAGTTTTTACTTCTATTTCAATTACTTCCATTCTCTAAAAGTGGAAATACAGTCAGATAACTTTAAGCTAAGTAAAACTAAAATAATAATGTTCTACCACAAGATTCATAAAATTTTGTGTACTTCCTATTCCACTAAATTTCTATAATTTTTACTTAATGCTAAACAATAGGTAAGAAAATAATATAACAGTACACGACAGAGTGCACTGTAGTGTAGACAGTATACTCAAATACAACAGCAAACTCTCAGGTTTAGGACTAAGATTGCAAGTTTAAACATAACTGGTATTTTTCTGTTAGCCGGGGTTAGTTTTTCTGTTCTGTTCTACATTCAGGCGAAAAATCGCCAAATAATGTAGAATTCTGCCTAATTTCTTACAACTATAAGGGAGGGGAATGTTTATTTGGGACCATATGCTCTATTCTTTGAATTCATTCAAAGCAAAGTACGTTTTCCTTTCCTTATTCTATCTTAGTTTTTGTTTTAAAAAATGATGAAAATTCCTTGCTGAATTTATGTGGAGATGAGGAGTAAAAGATCCATTTGAGCAAATTTTCAGGGACATTACTGTATTCTGGAAAAACCAATAATTATAAGCATTCTTTTTGGGTAAAACTGTTTTGTTTACTATTAATTAATATTTGTTTATAATCGAACATTTTCAGCTTTTATTCTGTGGACTGTTTTGTCATTTGCTTCACTTGGCGACTTGGCTCATGTTTGGTTCACAATTGGCGACATTTGCGACCAGCTAACAGAAAAGTACCACATAACTTCCAGCTACCAAAATTTCCCCCTTTACTTATCATGTTATTAGGCTGAAATAAGATGACAAAATACAGTATAAATTTCTTTTTTAATACTAAAAGCAAATTACAAAAAAAAATCCCCAGAATCGTACAGTATTAAAAAAAAGCAATTCATTTACTTAGAAATATGTAATAAATTTAGAAACACTAAAATTCATAAAATTTAACTGCTAACAAATTAACAGTTATATACATATATCATTAATTTCTCCTATTTATACTTTAGAGACTTGGACTATGTCCATGAAAGAGGAAGGGATTTTGGGTGCTTTTGAATGCAAAGTCTATAATGATAAGAAAATGATATCTGGACACCAAATCATACCAAATGTTCAATCAGTCAGATATTGTTCATTATTTTAAAATAAGTTGCCTCATTTGGACTAGGCACGTTATTAATAAGAATGACACTAACATTCTAACAGAAATCTTTTCAGCTAGACCATGTTACACCAGAAGAGATATGCATTATTGGATGGATGTAGTACAGGAAGATTGTTTGATCTTTAAAGCTCAGTATTAGAGGAGTTTAACAGCCAGTAGAGTGGTTAGAAACATTAGGTATTGAACGTCTAGGCCCATCCTGGGCTGTCCGGCCATAGAAGATGAGTTAGTATGTGCACGCACATACACACATATATAAAATTTTTGTATGTCTAAAGTTTATTCAGATAAAGTTATACATTTTTGTACAAAAAAAGTATTTTCTTACTTTTTCTTATTCAAACTAGGCATACTTTCATTTATAATACCATAAATAAATATTAGCATTTGTTTATCTTTTATGCCTCCATTTTTACTAAGTCCAAGTGCAATATGTTTCAAACATTCAGATACTTTGTTCATGTTTTTGTGACTATGTCGTTTTTCAAGCTCCTAGTAAGATAAAATAATATAGTATTAAAAAAAGGTGTTAAAAATACAATGAAAATTAAATCTATGTATGATAAAATTACGTACAAACATGCATAGAATATAAATAAATAAATAAAAGATTATAGAAACATGTGTTCCTTTTGTCAATTCATACTAAAAACTATGGCAAAGATAAAGTATTAAATTTAAACAAAATCTAGAGCTTGCATAAATAATTTTATTATTTCCTCCAAAAATTAACATTTTAGAAGTTTTTAACCACAAAAAAAGTCTTACATAATGATTTAAGTAAGCTATGAGATAGAATAATAATTAGGATTAGAAGAGATAATCTTAAGAGAATAATTTTTCTATTTCTTTAAATCAACTAAATAGCATGGTAAGCTTGAAATTAATTACATTAACAATGATACAGATTATATTATTACAACTGTAGATTTAGAATAGCACATTAATTTGAATGATGTTGAAATCTCTTCACAGTTTCAGCAGAACATATTGCATTAAAAAATAAATAGAAATATTCACTCTTTCAGCACATTAATTAGCTGACATACAGAAACCATATAAAACTTTTATTTACAAAATATGAAATATCATAAATTGATCATATAAAATTATTTAATATAAAAAAAACTTTACTTCTTTCAATGGCTTGATCATGTTTAAAAGAAATTCTTCTGACACAAATGTACTCAAAATTTTAAAAATTGAGTAACTTTTCACACTACGGGCTTCTTTTACTTTTCGAATAATTTGTTCAACTTCTTTTTCTTTAGCAACATCAGTAAACAATTCCGTCATACAAATCTATATGAATTATAAAAAGTATTATGACAAAAACTATCAGACATTTGAAGATATGTTTAAAACAATATAATTAAAAGAAACTGACAGTAAAATAATTTTGATAAGTTATTTTCTATTAAATTTTGTGTATGACAACGAAATAAAACTTAAAAGCCTGCAATGAATGCTAGACTGTCTTAACCTTAGATGGCAACCAGAATGATCTTCACGACCAATACAGCAGAGTACTTTGTGGTAATGCCTCGACAAGAGAGCTTAGTAAGCTCTTGCAGTACACTAACAAGTAGAGATTTGGTCTCAGCCGAAGGCAGGAGTGATAGATGCTATCAGGGCTCATTTTTGTCGTCTCTTACAATGCCATCAATTCAGATATATATAAATATTCTAAAATCTGTACAAATTATAATTTAAGACTTTGTTTTGTCATCACATTTAATAAAGGAGTGATCCATTTTCATTGTGTCAGATATTCACAACATTATAACACAAAGCTTCAGACACATGTCCTGAGTCAATAAATAAAATATCTTAAAGAAACATAGAAACACATGTCTATTTTTTTACAATTGGTTTGCTTTTTTTAAAAAATATAATAGCAAAATTATTTATAGGAGGGACTGTTTTAATATTTTTAGTTATAATTTCTAGCATAAAAACTACTTTTTTCAATCA
This sequence comes from Trichonephila inaurata madagascariensis, assembly GCA_019973955.1. Lineage (NCBI taxonomy): Eukaryota > Metazoa > Arthropoda > Arachnida > Araneae > Nephilidae > Trichonephila > Trichonephila inaurata. The sequence continues at coordinate 66,974 of BMAV01001646.1, forward strand.
TTTCACATGAATTTACAAAAGAACTCTATTACAATTTTTGTCTTCTTTTTTTTAACAATATAATTATTAAATATCTTTAAATGGGTATAAAAGTGCTGTTTCATTTACAGTCATTTCAAAGATAATATAAAAGCATTGGAATCACAATCACAAAAACCATAAAATTTGGCGCATAATGCACACTTTAAACACAAAAAATAAGAGCGAAATTTAAGGGTGCACGTTATACACCAGGTATTAAAATGAGAGCTTTTAAAAATAAAAGATTATATATATAAAAAAATTAGATTTCTACATAGATCAAAATACTGCCTGTTATAAAGAAATGACATTTCATATGAACTTAAAGGAACTTTAGTCCTACAAGTAAACTACTTTTTTTCTAAAATTTGGAATAATACCTTGAATAAATGAACTTCAAACCATAAGAACACTGAACACTTACATTTCAGGTTTCTTAGTAAAAAAAGGGGGTGCACATTATACACAGGATTTTACGGTATATCAAATCTCAAATTTAAAATGACAAATTAATTTATTGCATTTCTATTTAAGAATTCTAAATAAAATTAAATCTCTATAAATTTTTCAGATTTAAATACAACATAAAATTCTCAATTATATTCTTTTTTTGTATGAAGGAGCATGCCTAAATTTCAAATTTAGGATTTACCACTGAAAATCATTACATAATGTTTTTAACTTAAGAGCTATCACATTGGAATTTCTATCATAAGTCTATTATGAGTAAATTATCAAGAAATCTAGTTATTTTTAATATGATTTAGATAGTAATTAATCACAACTAGTTTTAATTACAGGATTATTTATTTCTTGTACAAATAAAAGCTTTGGCACACTGTATATTTTATTAGTTAAAAATTATTTATCCCATATATTAAATGAGGGAGGGATTTATTGATATTTGACTATGTCTTCTATTTAAGGTTTATAATTTATTTTTTTATTTATGTATTTTGTTCCAATAAATGCTTAAAAAAACTATCCTACCTGTGTAAGATCTACAGCACAATTATCCAAGTTTCCAGATTTCAACATATCACTCAATTTCACTAAAACTGCATTAACTGTAAAAATCATCACATGAACCTGAACGAACAAGAAATTCATTAATATCAAAAGAATTAAATAACATAGAAAAATCATTAAAGAATAATTTCAATTTTTTAAAAGACATTTCATATCAGATCATACAAATAGAAAATTTAACTTATATAAATAAGGAGTAATTGTATTAGCATTTCTTACTTGATGACCTCTTTTCATTACACTTAAAATTTCTGTTAAAAGGTTTCTAAAATGCTGAGGGCCCAAGCTTTCCATCATTTTTAAAAGGGTATCCCTAGCTGTTTCTCGGATAGACGGAAGTCCAGATTTTAACAACTGACACATTCTAATAAACAATCTGGAAAAAGAAAAACAATAGTTATGATAATGACTTAATAAATTCCTTCCCTTAAAAAGAATTTTTAAGACATCTATATACAAAAATCCATCAGCATTTGCTAAAGGAAAAAAAAAGTATGTTGACTGCTTTTTAAATTTCATGACCTTTGTTTAAATTCCATTTACTCTTAGTTACAAATACATATGTTATACAACTATTTCCCCAATGTACATGGAAGATAGGTTACTCAAAAACCATGCAACTGAAATCATAGATTTTTATAAGTAAAATCATATAATTCGAAAACAAACTTAACCCTTTACCTACCGCATCATGATTTACTACAGTTTTTTTCATGCAATATTTTTTTTTGAATCACTACATTGAAAATTAAGGGATATAAATAAACAAAATACTCAACTTTGGGAAATTTAATCAGTTAGAGCTAATTAATTAATTAAAGATATTAACTGTATAATTAATTATATACTGTTCCCTTAAAATAAACAGTCAAATCGTTTTCTAAGGTCTTCATTAACATACAAAAAACATAAGACACTTACCCTTTGATATTAACTATTTTTTTCAGAACAAAAATGAAAATCTCTGCAATTGCTGAAAACAGCTAAAAACAACTATTTGCCTTTCCTGCTAAAATACTCATCATAGAACCTGTGCTACCCTATGACTTGGAAGAGTGGATTTAAAAGAATATTCCTGCTAAGTATCATCAAGCTATTCATAAAAATGGTTATTATATGTAATTTTAAATTGAGTGGTACTTATAAGTACAGTCGTTAGATAAAGGGTTAAATATACATTATCCAGTCATTTATTTCAAAGTAAAATAAAGGTAATTTGTAATTGCATTGGTATAAATTGGAATCTGCTTTTAAGTAGTGTCTATAGCCATATCATTAATGCTTTTTCATATTTTCTAATGCAACATTTCTTACATATGAAGCTGAGCTCAAAAATAGGGTACAAAAGGGTGGATGAGTTCAAACCCCTCCTAGAGACCAACAGATTGTTAATTTTTAGTATGGATACTATGCCTCTACACTTTAGTCCATGTGTTTTTAAAATATATCACCATAAAAGATGCACACTCGTAGATAATTCAGCTGTTACACTTTTCCTAGTTGAGTTTTCATTTTTCCTTATTGTGGTTTCCTTCATGGAATAAAATTAGCAACATATGTTACTCTTTCTCCATTAAATAGATAACCTAAAATTTTAAATTTTGCCTTCCCTAAAAATATAATGTTTTTTAAAAATTGTTTTGGGAATTGAAAGACATCCAATGCTAAAATAAATATAATTATTTATCCCAAACCAGTAAATATAAGATTTTAAAAATCAAAATTTTTTGCACTAAATCACACAAAACAGAAAGTGTAAATCAACATACAAAATGATGCAGCCCCATTTTTAGAGTGGAATAAATGGAATTCAAAACTCAGAATAAAATTAAAAATGACCAGAAATATAAGCCCCAATGTTCCTACATAACAAAATTAAAAAAACCTATGGTACAATTCTTTAAAAACCTAACATTTAAAATAATCATGTAAAATAAGTACTACATAAATTGGGGATAGGTGCATTAAATAAATTATATTTACTTAGTAAGATTTTGTTCTAAGTTTTCAGATGGCAATTTTTGAAGCAGCTTCACCATGGCTAATGCAATAGGTATTCTCAAGATTTCTTCATCTTCAGGGTAAGGATGATCTGCGAATTTATGCACACCATCCCTTTTAACCTAGTGATGAATAATATAAAGAATTAAATAATTTTTCTGTAATTTCTTTAATATTTAATAATAAAAAAGTTCTTGCAAAACAATTTATCCACAAACTTGCAACTTTGCCCTTTCATTTTGTGTAGCGAAAGATAAAGCAGTTTTTCACCCCCTCGTTACATTTTAAAAATAATTTTAAAGCAATTTCAACAAGATAACTCAGTAAAATGAATTTAAAGATACTGAAAAAAATGTTGTTCAATAAATTGCAAAATTTTTCTTCAGAAAAAAAAATAAAGTCACTACAACACAGTTCAATTAACAATTCAGGTGATATGTTATTTAGTAAGTTTTTTTGAGATTCTTAAATATAAATCTTTTTAAGAATGAAAATTATTTGTATTATATTATGAAAAAAGTTGCAGATTTACAAACATTTAAAAAAAATTAAAATTAGGGAAATTTTAAACATACAGTTTTGACATGAACTATTTTTTAGATAAATGATACTCATTTCCAAAATATCTAGTCCTAACATAACATTTATTAAGCTATTCATTCATTAAACCAACATTACCAATGCTGAACTTACATTTTTCATTAAAGATTGATGTAACAAAGGCAAAATATTTTTTTTAATTGAAGTATATATTTTAAAATTTTCATCAGAAGTTGTATCAGTAAGGTTAACTTCACTGGAAGGCACCTCAGAATTTATTTCTGCATCTTCTACAGAAAGAAAGAAAGAAAATTCAATTAATATGACATTTATAATTGGGGTCATCTTTCCAAGATGACAAAATAGCATGTTTATTAAATATATTAACCTTTAGGTACAAGTGATTGAGGTTCTATTCCTATTGTATCCAAAACAGGCCTTTTTACTTCAAGAGATTCAGTAGATAAAATTTTTCGCTTTAATGATGTCTCAAAGTGAAAGGAATCCAACAGAACTACTAAAATTCTGCAAACAAAAATTGAGAGTACACAATGACAATACAGTGAAATACAGTTTGCAAGGAAAGGCTTAAGACAAAGTATTGATTAACATAAAACGATATTTGCTTAACACAAAAGATTTCCCTTCTGAGAATAAACACAATACAGAAAACATTAGCCAAAGTTTTTCTATATTTTTGGACTGTCTATTGTATCATTGGAAGAATTTGTTGCAGTAGATGACAATGTGTCTACAGCCTCAATTATGGCAGACAAAGACATTATGGAGTTTGTTTAAAACTAAAAAAAACCATCAGTGATGCAGATTTTGATGACTGAAATTAAATGAATAATTCAGCTCCTGTTCCCACATCATCCGAAATGAGGAACATCATGAAAAGTATGCAGTTATTTAGACACACATACTAATGGTGAACTGAATAACAAAATGGACGATATCGAACAATTTGTTGCTAAAAAAACAATGCAAAGAAAAATATCAGATTATTTTCCAAAAAGTCAATGTTTTGTTTCATTGATTTTTAATAAATGTACGTATATATACATATCTATGTGAATAAAATAAACTCTAATAGACTTAATTATGTTGAATATGTTTTTTTTGTGTGTGCAATATCTTAACATAAAAAAATATTTGTTTCGTGTTAAGCAATATTCACTGTATTTAATACATTTGAATAGGCATTTTACAATGATAGGTCTTTCTTACAAAGACATATCTTATTTATTTTCCTTAACTATATATTTAAATTATTCAGATATGTATTACTTTATAAATGGATTAGGCTTTCTACATACATTTTATGTACATAAAAATTAGCTTTAAATAAATTTGATTAGTTTTTTTCCCCAGCAAAAATACAAAGCAGGTAATTAATTAATGGATTTCAAATGATTTTCAAAAATTAATAAAGTATCATAAGAAAGAAACAAACAGAATTTCAAGTATTGATTTTTCAGATATACACATTTTTTTACTATCTTTAAATAAATTTTAAATGCTGCAACAATGTACAAAATTAAATATACGAGCTTGTTATAAATTGAAAATAATTAGATCCATAAATTGTAATATTTTTTTAAAAAAATATATCATAAGCAATACGATAATCAATTGTAACAAAATAAGTTATTAAAAATAATTATCAAATAAAATGGTTCATACAAATACAATATTTTCCTAGAATGTACGCTAGATCAGATGTATAACTTAATTTTAAAAATCAATTTTTTCACTTACTTGATAATGGTTTTATGATGTTCTGCATCAGTGTGTAGCAATTGCAAATATTGCTTCAAAAGTGGCTCATAGTTAGACCAAGGCAGATGCAAAGCTATGGATCCTAGAGTTTTTATAGCAGCATCAATCACATGCACATCTTTTTTGTAAGCATCATTAAACAAAAATGATGAAACTATTGGTAACATGTAAGTTGTCAGGTAATGGATTGATATCTTTTCATTGTTTTCATACTGTTTACTTAGGATATTTGCAAACCGCGTAAGTGCTCTTGAACGCCTATGTTTCTAAGAAAAAAAAGGATTGGTAACAAATTAATGGTCAATCTTTATATCATTATTGATTATGAAATATTTTAGAGTTAAGGGGGTCTGGCACATGAATTTTCAAAAAATTATCATTTTTCATTTTTTTTACACTTTTTAAATGTTTAAATATTTGTTTAAAATGATATACAATATAAGGAGAAATGATAATTGGAAGTATTTTTATTTATTTTTTAAATAAAGCTACTTCTTGATGTGTATCAAATGAACTCTGCTAGGAGCACTTATGTTTCCCAATGTGTAAGTTTCTGATGAGCACGAAACCATATGAAATCCAAGTGCAACAATTAGAGTGTAGTGGGCATATCAAAAAGCATATGGGTATATGTCTATTAGATTTTAAAAGCAAAAACAGAGGAGAAAAGTTAAATGATGGAAAAAGCCTAAGTGATCGTAACCGACTCACCAACATTTTAATACAAAAAATTCAAAGATACTATAGCATAGCTATTAGGAATAATATCAATGAAAAACACAGCATGAAAAGTGCTGTTTAAGCTGGGGGTTTTTTCATCTGTCTAGAAGCAAGAGCCCTCAACATGGATTGTGTCCCACGATTATAAATTCATGGTGCAAGTTTCAAAAGGCAGAAGCTGAATGTAACAAAAGACACTACGATCATAAACATATACATGTGCTATATACAATAATGAATTAAATGAAGCCAATTTTTAGAGATCTAGGTGATCCTATGTTATTAAAAATATGTCTACTTAAAAAGACTCATAACCCAAATGAGTCAGTAAATAACACCGTAAGGTTAGTGATTCCAAAATCAACATTTGAGGAATTAAAATCTCTAAAATTAGGGGTAAATACTTGTATGGCAATTGCACAAGTTAATATGGGTCATGTAGCAAAACTAATGATCTTAAAACATTATGGCATTGAACTAGGTTATAACTGTGTTGTGATTCAAAAAAATTAGATCCACGTAGGATTCATATAGCCCAATGAAAGCATCTTGAGATCCCTCACCTCCAAAAAGACAAAATTGTTAAGAATAATGAAAAAAAGAAAATTAGAAGAGTCTTCTGTAGAAGCAGTGTAAAGAATTATATGCTTCTGGAAAGTACTAAAAAAAAGTAAATGCTCAAAAATTACAAATTTTTACTTCACAAAACTTGTTTTTCCAAAAACTAATTAATATATAATTCTCAAATTTTTAGTGAGACTACTTTTAACATGTTTACACATTTAGTGGAGGGAATAAGATATATCTAGCAAACGTTTTTAGATAAGGCGTAAAACTAAATTTTAAGAAAAAAGAATTGGAACATTTTTTTTAAAAAATTATAATTACTTTAATTTTTAACAAAGAGACAAAACAAATAATTTAAGTTTTATTGATAGTACCACATTAAACTACTGTAAAAATTTAATCAATGAGAAGCAGGTAGTTTTTTAGAAAAAGGTACATAAACTTAAGTAATTTAACATGGGTTCCTATGGACATGCCAGACTCCCTTAAGATAAAAAATTGTATATCTTCCAATATTTTCAGTAATTTTTTTTTTTAAAAAATGATACACAATCTTTAAATAGTATATTTCAAGTAAATAATTCTCCCAGAAGCAAATTCCATTACTTTTAATATTTTATTCCAAATTGTTTGTTACATATTTTTATTTAGAAAAAAACCAGATCGGTATTTTAATACTTTATGAAAAACATTTAAAGCACTGAAATTTTTAGTGCATGTCCGATTATAGTTATTGTTAAAATAATTTGAAAGAGATTGTGTTCTGTGAAGATACACTGCAACAAATAATGCTGGTTTTCTTAATAATTATAATGTTAACCCTCTCACTGCACATTCTGCAATTTCCATGGGCAAATACACATAGCAGACGTAACACTACACAGTGAGAGGGTTAAAAAAAGAAAAATACTACATTTATAAAACTTTTTTTTTCTGATTAAGATATATGATAAGATTACAGAAGTACTTACGGTTACCATTTTTAAAACTAAAAGATTCAGAAATATATCACTATGCTGATAGTTACTTATACATTAAGCTTATAATTTTACCTTAAAAATAAAAATTAAGAATAATGAAACAAATCAATTTTTAATATATACTAGCTGCATGGCCTTTCTCTACTTTTATAAATTTCCTCTTTCCTTCACAAGATCAGCACTTCTAATACTCTTATCATATCTCTCGAGTAAGTGAACAGTCGGACTTTAATATTCACTCTCTCACTTTGCAACTATTTAGGCCCCAGAAATGAAAATGTAATTTTTAAAAATAGTTGTATGTTGAGAAAAGTAAAAGTTTTTATAATTACAAAATTTCACAACTGTATTAAATGTTGAATTAAAATTGTGAGCATTTTTTGAAATGTTCGATATACAGAAAAAAAGTTTCATACAATTATTTTTATAAATGAAAAAGTTATAAATCCTTGAATTTGATAAGTAGTTAATGCATCGATATTGATTCATTTTAGAAAAAATCTTAAAATATGTAAAGTATCATTTTGTTTAAAAAAAAACTTTGTATCATGATGAAATAAATTATCTTTCCAATTACAAAATTGATGGCGAAGTTATTAAATGCGTGAATAAAAAAAATTTAAAGTATTGTTTAAAAAATCATAAAAATTAAACAATGATGTTGTTTTGAACCTGGGTCCAACAGTTAATAATGAAGCGCTGTGAGCGATCACGCCGCGAAATCGTCGGGGGAAAAAAAGTAAAAAGACCTTCAAAATAAAAGGAAGAGATATTCCTATTGTGTAAAAATGTGTTATTTGTTAAAGTTTTAATATTTTTTTAGGGCTTCATTTTTAAGTGAATGCCTTCGAACTTCATATATCGATTGCACGCGCGAGAACACAACAGTAATTTTTTTAAAAAAATTGAACAAAAATAATGCTTAAATATTTCTTGCAAAAAGGGAAAAAAATGGAAAACACAAAAGTTTTTTTAAAGCCGTAATTTTTAAGTGATTTTCTCAATCTTTGTACAGATTACGGATAATATCGTTCTACACACGGAAAAAAAGTTTAGTGAGATTATTTTTATAAATAGAGAAGTTATTAAGTATTTAAATAAAATTTTGAGTATTTTTTGAAAAATCGTAAAAAAAAGAAAAGTTTTTAACATTTTATTTTTTTAAATGACTGATTCTAAAAGAGAAAAGCATGAATTTTTTTTAGTGTAGAATATCATTTCATTAACTTGAAAGAAAATGCAATCGGAATGATTTAGAAATCATTTTCTTAAAAACGTATAGATTTTGACTCGTAGAAAAAATCGTAAAAAATAGAAAATATCATTATTTTGTAAAATAAATTATACCGCATCATGGCGAAGCAAATGATATTTCCAATTCCATAATTATTTTTTGTCTGAGTCTCATAAAAAAAAATTAGATTGTGTTTTAAAACGTCTGGAAAAAAAAAGTCGAAAATTAGGAACTTTGCCGCTTTGTGGGAAAAAACGGCAATCATTATTCGTTTTCAGGTTTTTAATTAATATCTTTTAAACTAATTGCACTATTGGAATATAAATGATCAGAACGAATTCCTCGGATCATTTCTGATCTTTTGGTACCTTCGGCGAGTTTCTGCGTCGTGCGGTTCATGAGAAGATACACTTACTCATACTTTGAATTTTAATAGTGTAGATTAAACATAATAAAAAAACCCTTCAATATTAAAATTAAATTATTCACATATAAATTTATCCATTGTGAATTCAAAATTGGATAAAAAAGTTCCCAAAAAATATTATTCCTTTTTTGTTTTTTTATGCTTTCTTAAAAATACATTTACATGAGAAGAGCATGAGTGTTGGAAGTATATAAGAAGCACTACTTTGCAAGGCAAGATCATCACTGTACTTAAACTCATGCAAATTATGAAAACACTTCATTCATTAAATAACAAGATACTTAGCTAAAGCATATCAGTTACCAGTTCCATCATCCTTTTCAATGGGGAAAAAAAAGCAATTTGCACATAACATCAGTCAATGAAATAAAAACTTCTTATAAATGATTTAAACAAAAAATAATAAAATTTAAATTAAGACATATAAATACCTGTAAATGTCTAATGTTTTCCCAAAAATCAAGGTCATTATCATCGTTACAGAGCATGACTAATTCTTTCAGATCTGGAAGATCTTTCCATGTGCATAAAACAGCTTGCAAAACTTGAATAAACTCATGCCTAACAAACTGCAAAATATTAATGAAATCAGTTCATATGTAAATCTCACAAAAACAAATATTCATAAATGAATTCAAAAAGTACCAAAATTATGATGCCTTAATATTATAAAGAAAAAACAATGACAACTTTGCTTCCATGGGGATTTTAATTTTAAAATTCTGTCATATTTTTGTCCTTGTCTGAGGTAAATTGCAAAGTTAAAAAGAACAAATTAAATCTAACATAAAAATTTCTGTTTTTGCAGTAATTAATTCCAAATTTTAAACATATAAATAAAATGTTTGTCAATTAAAACATTCAAATACAAGAATTGGGAAAAGAATCAAAGCAATTTAACTTAATACCTCAGATGTATTTTTCAAGCCATTTTGGATTTCTGGTAGAAGAGTTTCATACAATAATATCTTTCTTAGTTCAACAGAAGAATTCATAGCCTTAAAAAGAATCTTAACAAGTTCTTGAAGCACATAAGTAGCACTACACCGCAAGCCCAGATCATTAATCTGAAATAAAAAAATAACGTTACATAAAAAAAAAAAAAAAACCAGAGTGCTTTGCTACAGTCATATGAAGATAAAGAATGCATACCTGCCAACTTCTGAAAATGACAAAGTGTAAAATAATGTGTTTGATTGATATTTCAAGCATTTTCTTATAGCAATACATAAACATAAATTTTGCAGAGCAATGTGCAATATATAAATATTTTTTTAAACATAACTTTTAAGCACAAATATTGAACAGGACTTGCTGCCTTTTTATTATTGATCTCATGTGTAAGATAAATAAATTCAATATGTCGTTATGAAAAACTTTTTTTTTATATAGAGAAAATATAACATACAGAATTTAACAGCCAAGTTTGATGAAGTTGATTTTAAGACTA
>BMAV01001646.1:78124-102990 GCA_019973955.1 Trichonephila inaurata madagascariensis
ACACTTGGTAAAACCAGTTTAAGGTCATTGATCTCCATAGAATGTGGGGGATAAAAGAGAAGTAACCAACCTAATCATTAATGGCTTCAACCAGAAAACATACACCGTCGGTCTATTCTTAGATGTCAAAAAAGCATTCGACAGGATGTGGCACGACGGACTAATTTACAAAATGATCCTTCATAACTTCCCTACCTACCTCTCCAAAATCATCCATAGTTACCTGGAAAATAGAAAATTCAACGTGAAACTCAACTCTGTACACTCCCACCAACGTCCTATCCTGGCTTCCACTCCTCAAGGTTCAATCCTCAGTCCGGCCCTTTACAACATTTTTACCAGCGACTTCCCCACTGATAACAATACTACAGTCTGCCTCTTCGCCGATGACGCTGCTATCCTCTGCAATAAGACAACGGTGGAAGAAGCAAGAAACCATATGCAAATCTACATCATTAAATTACAAGCCTGGCTAACCAAATGGAGGATAGCCATTAATACTGAAAAAACTCATGCAATAGTCTTCAGAAAACAAAGAGCTCACAATAGCCCTCCACCCCTTCAAATCTTTGATCAAACAATAGAATGGACTTTCGAAATTAACTACCTTGGACTTATACTCAACGACAACCTCACATACAAACCACACTTTGATCAAATAGCAAGAAAATTCTGGAAGAAACTCTACGCACTAAAAGACCTCGTCGGAAGAAAATCTAAACTTTCGTTAAAAAATAGACTCTTCGTATATAAGCAGTATCTCCGCCCCTCACTTCTCTACGGCTGCTCGATCTGGGGATCAGCAGGCAACAACCACATTGACAATATTCAAAGAATCGAAAATAGAGCACTTCGAACAATAGCCAGAGCTCCCCGTTTCCTCCCGAGATATATTCTCCATGAGGAACTGAGAGTAGAACCAATCCACAATATTATAGCGGAACTGGCCTCTCATTTTAATTTTTCCATTCCCTACCATCACAACGAATCAATCAATGCTCAAAACAACTTTAGAAATCTCCCACCATTCACCCACCGTATGCCGCACAGAGCTACTTTCCTACATTCGAGTTTCTGAGTATTGAAACGACGAATACAACTTCACGAAAACTACGTCACCAAACGCCCGTTTGAAGAACTCCCTTTTCGCCCTTTCTTGCTTCGCCGCGAGCGAAACTTCTCCTTCCCCCCTCCCACTCTGACAATCAGCTGACTCGTCAGCTGATGTTCTTTCTACTGGTTCTCCGAACCGGTCCCCTTTTCGTCCGACTATCTAACTGTAGAAGAAGCCTAGAGCTTATAGGCTGGCTCTTAGACGCACAATATATGCCAAGCGGGGATAAAAGAGAGAACAATTTGAAAAATGTCCTAAAATATTTTAATAAGGAGGGGGAAAAAAATGAAAAGGTTCGTAAAACAGAAAGTACACTTCGCTATTTGGAGGTTCTTTTACAAACAAATTAATAAAATGTTCTTGCTTCCAGAAAAAAAAGTTCATAAAATAGAGGTTTGTTATAAGGAGACCCGATTGCATATATAAACAGCACTACAGGCTTTATTACATTTGATTGAAAATTATTCCTGAAAACACAATTTAGTTTTCAGTAACTGCTATTTAATTTCTAATTTATGAAGTGCTTTGGAATTTTCACATCACAGATAATATCATACTGGCCACTGTCAGAATGCTTGTCAGCAAAGCATACGTCACAAAATGAATTTATATTTTTCCTTTTTAGAACAGCATAGAATGCTGCAGTAATAGAATGCACAGAGAAGAATGCAGTAATAGAATTGAACTCCTTTTTATAGCCCTCTTTGGTACTAATGAATTAAAGTAAAATACTTTAACAAATGCTGTCATCTTATATGCGGTTGATCCTATTACAGCACTTGAAAAATAGTGAAGCATAAAAAATAAACTTTATTGTTTAACAAAATAAAAAGTTTTTTTTTTTATCATGAACCATGGATGTAAAAATAATCAGCAGCTCAGATTCCTTGATAGCAAGTATGACAACAAAAATAGAGGGATTTCATTTAAATAAAGGAAAAAGTAATAAATTAAAGGTCTTTAGGCTTTTTTCAGGCAAAAAGCATATAAGTTGGTAGATATCAGATTGTATGTAAAAGGCCCACAAATAACATCAACAAATAAATTTCACACTTCCAATGTGCAAATTCTGTAGCAAAAAACAGTGTTAGCACTCAACCAGTCTGTCTTACATATGCACTTTAGTTCATGGCAAATGAAACTCTTTCGTACATGATAACAACACAGCAAAGTATATATGATTATTAGAGAAACAGCTATATGTATATATAATTGTTAATTAAAAAATCAAATTCAGAAACAAGTATTTTTTACAATGTAATTTAAATCTCACTGTACATTACAAATAAAAGAACCTGAAACTGGAGGCTGAAAACTATAATAAATACTTTCACCTCTCTAAAATACTTTAATACTTTTTAAATATATAAATAAATAAAAAACTTTTTTTTCAAATAAATAAATAAATTTGATAAAAATGTTTCTTTTAGAAAGCTTATTAAATAGTATTATACAACTTAAATAAATTTATAAAGATAGCAGCCATATAACATCTTAGAAAAACGAAACATACAGTTCTTATCATGAATGAAGAGTTGAAAATTGCAATCCTTATAAATTCAACATTGAGTGAAGCTTCATCCATATTTATGATAACTTCTAGTATTTCTTTGTGTCCATCTAATCTTGACTGGTAATCTGGTTCACCTATTATACTCGTATCATAAGCATTTATCTAATAATAAAAGGGAAGGAAAAAAAAATCATTTGAATTCGAAAAATGAAATATAGCATAAGTAAGCAAATTAAGCACAAATAAATATAACTGATATATATATATATTATAAGACTTATTATATATAATGTTAATCTGATTTTTTTTAATGAAATTCAAATTTATTATTCAAAAAAATTATATTTAACGATTCAAGTTGGAATATTAAAAATAACATTAGCAGAACTTGTTTTAATACTTATATATATATATTTTCACATTGGAAATTGAATATCCAGTAACTAATCTTAATGCACTAAATATTAAAATAGCACATGGATCTTTCATGACAAAGAATATGGAGAGATCATGGCAAAGAGAATGAAATAAATTAAGATATATTAAGCAAGGTGAAAAAATATTACAATATAAAATTAAATTAAAGTCATTTTGTTCAACTGCCACATGAATCCAAGATTAAACATTTCACTTAAAAAAAAAAAAAAAAAAACCCTTTCTATTCTTACCTTTGATACAATACTAGACAACTTTTGCATTTCAGGTCTAATTTCAGCAATAACAGAGAACACAGCCACCAAAGCTGCACGCGAATTTTGGTTTGATAATTTACCAAACAATGGAGCAAATAACCTACAATACAAGTATAAGTAGTAGTAAACAAAAAACAAATAAAATTTTATAAACAAATACATAAAGATGGAAGAAATAGATAAAACTTACTGAATAAAATAATCAGGATTTTCTGATTTTTTTAAAAGTGCTGATACTGTATTCAAAATAAGAACCTCAGACTCCTTAAAAATTGGGGGGGAAAAAAAATCAGTACGTGAATATAAAAAGTCGAATAAAACAATTGACAAAACTTTCACACATTATAAATATGATCCTACATTTATAATGTTTGGACACATTTACAAAAGAACTAAATAGCATATTCTAGATACAATTAAATTTTAAGAGCACTATTTTAATTCTTTAATCTGGAAAAGAAATCCTATGTAATCATCAAGTTTTGATTTAAACCCTCCAGTTCGACTGCCATGCATGTGTGCCAGCCAGAAATGCATTCAGCTCCCTGCCCCCATATATATGTGGCATTTAAGAGGATGATGATAGGGGAAAATTTGGGAGATCCTGCTCCATAGTCCAGTCCCAATGTTTCTCCTAGACAAATCTGCTATTTTTAGGATCAGTCATGACTTTCTTCAGGAACACCAACACTGAATTGGTGTGGAAAACTCTCCTAACTGCCCTGTGTCTTAAAGGACAGGAACAGTTTCTGTTTCCCTGGTCAACATAAATTTTAATTTTTCTTCTGAAAACCTTTCTGCAAAAGCTGGTTTGTATTGAGCTACTTTGAGGGAAATGGCCTATACAGCCCTTTCACCCCCAAACATCACAAATATGTGCCAGTTGTGATCAGAGTATTTTAACTCTCAAATTGTTTTGGCAATGGATGTCCATAGGATTTTAGGTAAATGTAAATATGACCCTTTGCTTGAAGTGAGAGGATACAACAGCTATTTAAAACAGTATGTGGTATTTGTTTATTGTAAAGATGAGAGTATTATTTTTGCTAGAGTGCTTGGTTTGTGTTTGTTGTCTAGTTTTTAATGGATATTAGGTCTTGTAGATAATTTTTTTTTTTTTTTTTTACTGTTACAATGTCAAAAATGTTGAACTGAACTTGAAACAGCAGAATTGATTCTGAAACAGACACTGGGGGCAGTAATAATGACAAACAATATATTCCGATTGTTCTGTTCATTACAAATTTAATGGTGACATTTTAGACATCTATATGCAGATTACATTGAAAGAAAATACCTCTCCATGATTATCCACAATTGAAAATTTAGTTTTTCATTCCTGTAAAAATCCTCCAAAATAGCAATGATTCATTATGAGTGTAAGGATTATAACAAACGACCATGAGTAAATCATTGTTTTCAAATACATAACATTTAAAGTAATTAAATAGCAAGAAAAAAATAAGTTAAAGATGTATTTGAACAAAAAATAGCATGCATAATTAAAGCATGTAAAAACAAAATATATAAAGCATATGTCACTTATATACTCTACAGAGCATTATTAAACAATGTGCTCATATTTCAGTATTTTCATGGGGATTTCAGCTCAACTACAAAACAAAAAACACTCTCTGGCCCTAGCGGTATGCAAGCATTTGTGCATTTTGTTCCTGAAAGGGTTAATAATTGTATTTTGTACCAATAAAATAATATATTATAATGTACTAATAACATGAAATTATAAAACATTTTTTCAAAATAATACCCCATACAATGCAATTTTTTAAAAAAAATTAAAAATTCTATATATTTAATTTCTCTCTATATACATATATATATAAAATCTGACCATGGTTTAAAAGTAATACAACATGTGGAAAAAGTAATTTGAAATGTATATGAATTATATACATTTTTTAAATAAAAGCTAAGCCTATTTTTTACAACAAAATATAATTAATTTTTTCATTTGTAAGTACTTTTAGCTAGACAATTTAAGAGTCCTTCCCCTAACATTATTTATTTAACAATACAACATATTTTTACACATGAAGTGAAGAAAAATTTTGAAGTTTATTTACTAAGGAATTGCTTTTGACAAAATAATAGGAGGAAAAAGTGAAGAAATTCCAAAAATTTTTGGTTTGTTTCATATTATTACGTGTATTTTACATTATAATTTTAAATTTAAAAATCAAGGATAAATGATTTAAAATTTCAATTAGTACTTGAAGGAGAAAAAAATATTTTATTTATATCACAACATAATTTTCTTTAATAACATGAAAAGCGATAAGAGCATAAAAAATTTAAGATTGAAAGAAGATTCAGAATTTAGAATAAAACTAAGTTTATAGTAATAAAAAAAAAACTCACAGCATCCGTTTTGCGTCCCATAATAAATGGCGGTAACAACTGGATGAGTTTGAAGCATAATTGAGGATTTTCAAGAAACTGGCTGATTCTGTACAGAACATTATACAATAAATAAATTATTATTTAGATAGCTATTTATATTCAAATATATCTTTTATTAAAAAAACATTTAGCAAAAGATAAAATTATACCTTAACAAAATGGTAAGATTTTTAGCTGGTAAAATTCTTTTGAACTTTCTTCTTCCCAAATTAGATACTGTCATTTGAAATCTACGCAAAATTTTATCAATGTAAGGATACAACAGTTGAGTACCCAGTGAACAAGGAGCTAAAATAAATAATCATAAATTGAAATATATAGTTTAATCAGGCAAAATAATCATTTGCTTTTTAAAAGGAATTTTGAATTTGATTATGTAAGAAATACCATCTTAAGAATTAAGTACAAAAGGCAATAAAAATATGCATGCTCTTCTTGACACAAAATATTGTCAATCAGGGGTGTCAAAAACTCATGGCCCACAATAATATATAATAAAACATCAAAATTTCACCTGAAATAGGAAATAGTAGCAGGGAAGAGATGTCAAATGTCAGGGCCAAACATATTAAATTTTTTTTGGTTCTTTTATATGTGTTTATTATAATGTATTATTCAAAATTAACTAATGTTTCTATGAATTTTGATTTTCTTTGCAGCCCACCTTTAGTTACACTTTGCTTATTGGGCCCAAGTCAGCCCTTGATTTTAACACATTTTTGTTGTAAATAATCAAAATAAACCTTTAGTTACACTTTGTTTATTTGGCCCAAGTCAGCCTTTGAATTTGACATTCTTGTTGTAAATAATCAAAATAAGTTCTGCAGTGAGGAAAAACTGACAACAATTTGAAAAAATATAATTATATAAATAGCAAAATATTAGCTTAGAAAGCAATTATATATTTGCACTAAATATTTACTCTTATTGAAGTAAAATATGAAACACTATCACTAACTACAAAATACAATAAAATTACCATTGTCAATTTTTATTTTAGGCAATTGGATGCAGAAATTTATTTCAATAGGAGTTATTTTCTTGGTAACTTCTTCATTATCTTTATCTTCACTACATAATAATTGGTAAACTATTTTTGATACCATATCAACAACTTTTGTCTTTGAATTTGAAGAACAATACAAATCTATTATATGAGGCAATGGTGTTAAGGACTTCTGACTTTCATGATGCTTAGCAAAAAGAATAAAATATCTGAAAAACAAAAATCTCACAAAATTATTTATCAAAGCATATATCAGACTAAAGTTTTGACTCTTAGCAAAAATTAAACAAAAATATTTAAAGAAATAGTTTGATATGTAATTCAAAGTGTATTCATACATGTATAAGCAAAAGATTATTTAGAAATCCTATTAATAAAAAATTGTTATACAATGAAAAAAATTCTGCCATTACTTAGTCAACAAAAAACTAAGTGATATTTTCAAATGCAAAATGTTATTTTTTTTTTTTTTAAAAAAAATCTAATTTTAAAAATACAACACAATTTTATTTTAAGATTTTATAAGTAAAAATGTTATTTCAAGAAAGCATTCTGAGATTAAGAACAGTAGTTTTTTCCCCTACTTATATATACATAAAAAATTAAATTTTCAAAATGCATATACAAATTAAGCAAAATAAAAATTGTTTAACACCTTTTTTAAATTTAAAAAAAAAGCAATATAATATGTAAAACAATACACAATTCCTTGTATTTAATAATAAATTGTTAATTTCCATAAATTTTCAATTTAAGTCACAATATTATAAAAATAAGTACTTGCACAACAGAAAGAGAACTTAACCCGTTCAGGACCAGTTGATTTTCCCTGTTAAGCCTAAATCCATTTCTAAATTCATATAAAATCCTTGCTGTAACAAAATACGCAAAAATTTATGGTTTATAATCATTCCATAAGTTCCAAATCCAGATCAGAGCGGTATGATCACGGGACTCAGAAAGGGGAAAACGCAATCTCACATATGATACCATGTTCCCTGAAGTGATGGCATATATGTCATCATGGTCCTAAATGGGTTAAGTATATGAAGCTGATCTCATATCAGCATGAAAAATTACACCAATGCAGAAAATAAAAACTTATTTTTAGTTATAATTAAAACTTTGATTCAAACCTTGGATTATCACTCCAAGTGGAAAACAGTTTAAGTAATGGGGATGGTTGGTTAACAGATTCAATTTTTAGACGAGGTAGCTATAAAAGAACAATGAAAAACAAGTTAGATTCATATTTTTTATTATGAATATGTCATTAACTTTTTAAAAATAATGTCTATTCTGCAAATCCATTATCTATTACTTTTAATTTAATTCAACACAATTAAAAGCTAAAATATATTGCTTATGTGTTTACATTTAAAAAACATTACAGCCTTTAAAAATTTTTTTGAAATGTTTGTTATAGTAAAAACACTTTCAAAGAATTAATGTATATAATTACAAAACCATTTTAGTGTGATTTCATTGCTATTAAAAAACTCACTGAAAATAATCTTACATATTGATAATTAATAAACAAACAATGAGAATAATTTAGCCTTTGTACTTTTTTTTTTTTAAAAAAAATGGAAATGAATGAATATTCTTCCCAGATTTTAGTTTCAAACATCTATATTTTTAGCAAGATAAATAACTTTGTGAAAAAAAGATGCAAATAAAATGCTACAATTTCCACTTTTACATTTTTTTATGGCCACAATATATTAACATAATTTTGATGTGGACATAAATGGTGCTGCAAAAGAATAGCTTTGTAAAGTAGCAAGATAAAATTTTCACTTTTCCCTTTAATATCACCAACAAAATAACAGAATTTTAAATATCAATCAGATAAACTTTGTAGATGTGCTGTAGGTCTGAAAATTTTAAAAGTAACATTTTCAGCTTAACATCACAAAGATATTATGAAATAAAAAGATGTACAGATTAAAGGTATGAAAAAAAAATTTACTATTAAAATTTAACTGCTACATATTTCGGTTATTCCTTAAGATCAATTGAACCAAATTCACACATATATGAATTATTCATAAAAATTGTGCATTTTATATGCATATTTACCTTAGTCCAAATAATACTCTCAAAAATAGCATCAATTTCTTCAGGATGATACTTATAATCTTCAAATGTTTTGAAATACTAAACAAGAGGAGAAAAAAAGTTAATTTATCTAATGAATGAACAACTCTTGTAATGTAAAATACAGGTAATCATACAAACAAAAATTTACATACCTGCACAATTTTTAGAATGGATTGAGTTCGTACTGTTTTCAAAAGATTTATACAATGAGGGAGAACTTCATCTTGTTTTTTTAAAAGTGTACTACTAGTTGCTGTTATAATAAGTAGTACTTTAAGAAGAGATGGTAATAATTCCGGAACTAAGTTTCCCAAGTGTTTTAAGATTAGGCTTAATGTATTCAAAGTACTGAAAACAAAATAGATACATTTAAAACAGTAGGCCAATTTTGTAAGCATTGTATTCAACAGCAGTAAAATAGTTACACTTTACTAAATTGCCAGCACAAGGCTAAATAATTTTTTCTACCCTGTAATTAAATAGATAATAGCAAGAAATTAAATGATGTCAGTATGAAGAATTTACCTTTGTTGCTTTCGGATAGGAACTATTGAAGATGGGTCCAGATGTTCTGTTATCTTTTTCACAGCAATTAGAGTGTCATCTAATAAAATACGAAATGCATATTTAATTTTGGAAGAATGTAATTAACAAAACCCATTTTCAGTTAAAAATATCAACATTAGGTAGCTAAAAGATAATATATAATCTTTATAACATATGGATACAGATGTAACCACAGATTTTTTTTTAAGACTATCTTTTTTTCAATATTAGATAACAGGAATTAAAAAAAAACTTTTTAGGAAAGAAAAAAATTTCAAATATTAGTAGTATATCCTGATTTTACTAATGCAGAGAAAGTGATTATTCCACTTTTTCTCACTACATTTTTCACTACATCCAATCTTTACACAATTTTTCCTTATAATTTATTAAATGCACAAGTTAACTTTTAGTTTTAAAGTTTAAGGATCCAATTTCATAAATCTGCAAAAGCATTGAATTATTCAAACATTTATAGCAATATTAGCACATCTTTACTTTGAAGCACAATGTTCTACATTTAATCTTACACACACATTAGAAATTGCATTTAAGAAATTAATTTTCTGACTTTTTTAAAATTCTTACTTAAAATTTAAGTTTATTTATATTTTTCTATAGAAAATTCAGCTGAAATCTTAAGAGAATTGTCATATCAATGTATTAAAATTCCTCAGAAAAATTATGTATTTAACAATGAAGGCAATTTATAAAATTGTAATTAATTTCATAATTGTTTTCAGTTTTTGTTGGAAGTAAACAGACAAACCTCATAAACACGTGACTTTGCTTAACACAGTTTTACTGTGGCTCCTTCAATCAGCAATTGCCTGTGATATCACTCCTATACAATGTGACATCTTAATCCTTATTTTTATAATTTATGAAAAATTAATCTTTTGTTTGCATGATATTATGACTTCCAGCCTAAGAGCAGACAACAACATTTTTCTTTGCCTATTTCATATTTTAGAATCACACAAAGTGAAATATTTTAGTTTCAATTATCGTAAAATCCAGTTTACAACGTGCACTTTTAACACAAAAAATACGATTGAAATTTACGGGTGCTCATTATACGCCGGGTATAAAAATGAGAGCTTTAAAAATAAAAAAAGATGAGCATAGAAAAAAAATTAAGACTTCATTTGATATTGAAATATTGTTTATTTAAAAGAAATGACATTTCTTATGAACTTAAAAGGATTGTAGTTCTAGAAGTATACTAATATTTTTTCTAAGACTTGGAATAATACCTCGAATAAATTACTTTAAAACATAAGAATATTATGCACTTATTTCAGATTTTCTTCGTAAAAAAAAAAGGTTGTGCATTATTCCGCGAATATACCTAAAAATTAAAAATTGCAGCTTGAAAGTATAGGTGCATGTTATATGCCGGATCTTACGGTACTATCTCTTATTTTTTGTAATAGATAATTTTCAAGATCTCATAATCACCAGTACACTCAATCATTTTACATTGGTCCAATTTTAAGAATTTTGGAGTTTAACTCCTATAAAAAATTTCCATAATAATGAAAAATGTCAGCAGTAGGGATAAAAACAAGGTGATTGATAAATGTTCCAGGTGAAGCAGTGAATGAATGCATGGAAGATGGAGCAAATCAGACTGACCACACATTCTAAGGCCCTTGAAGCAAAAATGCTGTTATTAAGTTATTTTGCGCACATCTTAGATAAGGGCACAACAAATATCTATTCCGCAAAAGATTAAAAAAGAATAAAATGCAAGTAAAAACAATTTTCCAATAAAGGATAAAACAAATTCAATTTTTCTTTAAATATTTTAAGCGCTCAAAGGTGTAAAGTGTTATTTTATTTTTCTTTCAAAACAAAATGGAAAACACAGAAAATTTATATCAGTGCTGGAACTTATAGTATTAATATAAATAAAGTGATACATAACTTGTGGCTTACTATAACCAATATGGTTTAGTAACCATGGACCTCATCTTCACTTCACTTAAATTAGGTAAGATTGTACTTTTTTTACTATCCACACCAAATTTAAGAAAATCAACAGAAAATGGGCACTTGGAAAAGTTGAAGTTCCTAGCTCAAAACCAGTATAATAAATTTATTAATTCTCATCTGCATGTTATTGAAGCATTATTAGGTATAAAAAAAATTTACAATGCAGAACATTTTGCAACTTCTCAACATTTACTTGACACAAAAAGTCTTAACAAGTTAGCAATTACGATATAGTATTTGAAGATAATAAATATTCTAACTTTTATAAAAAATTATTTAAATAATTTAATTTATGTATTAAAAAGTTACTGACCTTCCATTTGTTCTTTAAAAGGAAGAAATACTAATTCAAAAAATATTTTTAGTTCTTCAGATGTACAACCTGCTAGAAAACGAAGAACCATTGAGCGGTACGTGATTTTACACAGCATTTTACCATATAAAATTCTGTAAAGATAAAAAAGCAATGCTATAGAAAAGATTATATAATTTAAAGTTTATTAAAAAATCATTGATTTATGATCTATAACAATTATTTTAGCTTTTAAATGCAAAAATTGGATATTCCTTAATTATGCTTTTCAGTAAATTGTAGCTTTAGTATCTTATGTTGAAGTACAAAATAAAATTCATATAAATATGATTGAAATAAATAGAATGCAATAAAAATGTATTAAATTTGCCAATAATGACCTCAAATTAAATTATTGAATACACTTCATGAATACACACATAATGAATTTGAACAAGTCAAGGTCATCTAGACTCAAATGAAACTTTTCAGACATGCAAAAATCATAAAAACTGTTTAGAAAAACAAACACCTGAGCTAATACTTTTCCCACATCATACTATATCACAAGAGGACTTAGAAGCCTAGTTTTATTTCTGATTACTTTACGCGAAAAGGGCTTTAATGTGAACAGCTTTCGAACCCACAACTTGAATAGAAAATTGTCAAATATGAATTACATTACATTACAAATGTTAATGTAATGAGAAAGATAAACAGATCGAATTTCAAAAACACACACACAATTACTCCAGATAACTCATAACAGAAGTAAATGTACTAGTTTCCTTAGTAGCATGAAAAATCAAAATATGAAACAATTGAACAGGATAGTTTGTTGTTAAAAGGTTCAAACATACAATATTTTAAATAATTAACCGAGATATTTTTCCAAAATTTCAGTCATAAAAAGTGTTAACTTTTAATTTTATTACAAAAATAAAATTAAAGAACTTTAGTATTTAACATTCATAATAATTATAGCAATAAAACATGGAAAAAACTATAAAAGATTTTTCAATCTGTATTAATTTTTAAAGGAACCATTATTAACCCTCTAAGCGGTCTGCACTTAAAGTATTGTCATTCTGGAGATGCTTCGAAAATGCACTGCACGTATTTTTTTGCTGGCAGGTGGGGTTTTCAAAAGCGGTTGAGCCCTATTTTTAAGAATGTGGCTCGGCCGCTTTTGGGAATCTTACTTGAAATCAGAAAAAGCATCTCTGGAATGACGGGATTTTACGTGCAGAGTGCTTAGAGGGTTAAGCACATGAAACAAAATTCTCTATGAAAAATTCATTTCATGTTTATTTATGTACAGAAAAATTCCAGGAAGACTTAATGTTCACAAAAGAAATAGAAATAATTTGCATTTGAATTTCAAACTACTAATGTTGTCTCTGTAGTCTATGCTGCCTAGCACTCCAATAAATAAAAGAAAGTTCTCAGTAGCTGGAATAGAGTTATATTAACATCATGCTATAAAGATGCGCAAGGGCTATTGTCAATGGACCTTGTAATTTTAAACTATGTTC
Source organism: Trichonephila inaurata madagascariensis (assembly GCA_019973955.1). Lineage (NCBI taxonomy): Eukaryota > Metazoa > Arthropoda > Arachnida > Araneae > Nephilidae > Trichonephila > Trichonephila inaurata. The sequence goes on from BMAV01001646.1 coordinate 91,345, forward strand.
AAGTGATGAGGACGATAACTGAGTTGGAACTCCCTCTCCTAACTTCAACATCATACCAACTGGAGGACATTTGAGCTTCGACAGGTTTAACATGCATCACCCCCCCTACACAGAGGGTCTTCAGTGGTACTAGGCTCAAACTCATGACATTCCAGCCATGAGTCCATTACCTTGACCACTAGGCTACTGCGGCCGCCACCCTCCTCTCTTCTCAACCACACAAATGGGAGGATGTTTGAATCTCGACAGATTTAACCTGCAATGGCCTCCTCTACATGGCAGGTCTTCAGTGGCACTAAGCTCGAACTCATGACATGCCAGCCACAAGTCCGTGACCTTGGCCAGCAGTTGGGAGAGTTAAAAAAAAGTTCAAAGAAAGGATATCCTCCAAGGCAGAGCAAAAATAAAGATGCCTTTCAATCAATGGAACAGAAGTATATAACAAAAAAATCAGGGGAGTCAACAAGTACAAATCTAGATAAGATGAGCCTGTAAGTAATCATGTTTAGTCTTAGATGTGAAACAAGCCACATTAATAGTTCTAGACAGAGAGCCACAAATATGTATTTAACACTAGAACGTCCATCAGTGTCATTTTGACACAAGAGCCTGTTTACTTTGTTTTCCTTTCCGCATTTTTGAAGGGAATTTGAAAATTTTACGTGATTTTTAATCATTTCCCCTGGTGATTACACAGAAAAAGTTTTATGGTTCTAGGTTAATTAGGAGTGATTTTCCAACTAAATATACCTAGAATGTCTGCTGGCGTCATTTTGACACCAAGCAATTTATCATTATAAAAAGTTGTCGTTATAACAAAATATAGTCCACTAAGTAGATATTATAAGTAAAACAAACTTCTCGAAGTTTTATCGCACATTTTTTTTTTTACATTGAATACAGTACTATTGAGTTCACAGTGGAAATGAATTAATTATACTAAAATTGTCATGTCTAAGTGTTTCATTACATAGTATTTGCTTATGTGTTCATAAAAAAAAATTCATTTGATTTTCGAACTTAGTGCAGAACAGACACCATGAAATGAAGGCTCTTAGAAAGGGTCTAACCCCTGAAGAAATTGCTAATTTGTGGCGAGGGCGTTTTGAGAATGAGAATTGGCCCTAACTTAAAATCCAATGAAGACATAAGATTGAATGAAAGTGACAGCAAAGAATCTGAAGAAAGTGCAGATGTAATTAATAATATTCCAGTAAATCCTGATATATGTCACTAGGAAAGGCACAGAATGCATATCGCATAATAGTAATGTTCCTGGCAGATTTGTGTTTTGGGACAAAGTAGTGGTTCAACAAGCTTTGCGAAACAATGTTAACGTCAGTTTTTGATAAAATAAAGGGTCATAATATATGATAATTACATGAAATAATACTAAAAAGTCTTAAAAACTAAACCCTAATGAACAGTAGTCCTGCAATTATTTAGTTAAAACAATCCTTTACATATTTTATGTTGTGGTGTCAAAATGACACCGGTGAGCGTTTAAGGGTAATTGAAATCCTGGATGTTCTAGTACTAATAGAGAAGTCCAATTATTCCCAATGGCAATATCCCTGCAATAGCAGAGCCTGGCTTTATGGTCAGGCACTCTAATAATCTATTAAACGTTTCTAAGAGGAATATGTATGTCAGGATTGCTCAGAACCACTATCCTCTTTAGGAAGAGCATCTCTTGTTTGATCACCATGAGGAAAGTGCATTGATTTAGGGTGAGCCAGAACATAATTAGGAAAAAAAGTATCCTTACAAAGAAGTCTTTCACCCATATTCAAAGCAGCCAATAGATGGTGATCAGTCAAGTTGAATAAGCCAACCTGCAGCTCCATGGTTGCCACAGGGGTTGAAAAAGCTGCATACTTAATGAGTCCTACTGCATGGGTTTGAGTGATATTCAACCTTGACAGAGTGGAATCAAAAGCTGTTTTGAGTAATTCTCCAGCATAATCAAAGACTGGAATTTTCTTCCAAGAAATTCAAATGCTCAGTCACTTCTCAATGACTTGGTCCTTGGAAGTTTTCGGTCCAAAATAATTCGCCATCTGTTCAAAGTAAACTTTTGTTTCTGTATTTTTCAGATTTATATCAAACAGTTAAATAATTAAAGTAAATAGTTTTAACAGATGATTTTTTTTTCTTTGCTTGATTTGTTTCTTTTTCTTTTTAACTAATCCTCAAGGGAAAAAAAATCTTTCAATGAAGGAACCGTGATGCATGTAAATGAATATCACTATTTAAAATTAACTGAAGTGAATTTGCGAAGAAATTGGCAGTGAGACCTTAGGACAGTGATAGTTTAAATTATATTTAAGAAAACTACCTCACAAAATATAAAAGTATCTTGACACACATAATATTCGTAGTCTTATTTATTATTAACTCACTCCCTAATGGGAGTGAGTTAATTATAATAAATTAGCTAGTAGTATTATATTTTTGTTGTTGTTGTGGCTAATGTTACCTGTCTGATGTAGTCAGAACAAGGCCAACGAAATTCATCGTGGCAAGGGGCTAGAAGTATGCTTGTTGTTGGCCTTGAGTACCATGCAGGTGACAGTACGAATTAGCTCCACGAAATTCCTCGAAGGGACAATAGATGGCGACATCACCTATCTCCACCTCCACAATTTTGGCATGGAACTGAAGGGGAGGGAAATATTCTCCAGTCCCCTGCACTCGTGAATCAGCCCACGAGACTTTTGGACCCACCGATTTAACGAGCACTTACTCCATGTGTACTTGGAGGGTATTTGGTGGCATTGGGCATCGAACCCAGGCCTTTCGGTCTGGAGTCCCATGCTCTAACCACTAGGCTACCCACAGCCCCATATTATATTTTTAATCAGCTTAAATAAAAGTTGCTGATTTTTCAATATGTCTCCTCCTTTGGTTTCTCCCTCTCCCACTAACATAAACTCTAGGTTCACCATAAAGTTCATATAGTTTTGTTGATATGAAGCAAAAATTCATTTGCACTTTAACCCAAACTTCTAAGGCTAAGTTCATAATTCCCTCCAACTGGGCAATGTCTTGCCAGTAGTCCAAAGGATAAGATCATCTTCTTATAACAGAGACAGAACATTTGATTCAGATTTATAAATATTATCAATAAGGTTATTTATAATGTTATAAAAAAATAGGGCTCAAAACAGAGCCTTGAAGAGGGCAGTGCATAATTTGCTTAAATCCAGCAAGGAAATCCCCGAAACTTACGTTAAAAGATGGTGATTCCAAAAGCCATTAATCCATTTTGAGATTACCAGAAATATTTAAATCTAGAAACTTACTAAAAAGAAGTTTTCCAGACACAAAAGTAGATTTAAAGTCAAGAAAAATTACAAAGGAGCATTGTTTACTGGTAGAAACTATCCTTGATATACTATATTAAGACAAATGAACAGGCATCTCTCAATATTGGAGATAAAATGTAAAAAATGCATTACAATTATAAATTAAAAACAATATTGGTTACAGCAAGCATTTCATTTATGTTCACTAATAAAATTTCCTTTCAAAAAGCTACTGACTACATCTTTGACACATAGAAAAATTATTTGTGGGAAAAATTTAAGCTATTGCTGTTTAACTTATATAAAATGTTATCCATTTTTTTTATCTATATTTCAAACAAACAGTCATGATGATGTAAATTTATACTAAAATAAAAATAGACAAACCCCACAGTCAGAATATAGACAGGTACTTACCTCATCAGAATAGTCAAAGCTTCCATTCTGTGTTCTTCAGCAATAACATGATTTTCAGTATCCACATTGAACAAAACAATTTCATTCTTAAATGTTTTGATGTCCAAAATGCGATAAAAATTCTCCCTAAAAATTAAGGAGTGAATATCAGCAATAAATGTTGAATACATATATAAAGCTGAATGGGGAAGAGGGAATGACTGGAACATATAATAATTAGAAAAGAATACAGATATAAGATAAAAAGGTTTTATTTAAGACAGAACAATTGAAATTTTCAGCTCGATATTAAGATGGTATTTGAAAAGTAATAATTACTATAATATCTACAATTCATTTATAAATGAATATATATATAGCACTATAAACACTTACTTATATGGAGTTAAATATTTATAATTGAATGTCAAAATACAGTCAAAAGCTAGCTTTTGAATAGTTGGGTCACTATAAGTCAAAAGCTGGAAAAAAAAAGAAAGAAAGATATATACACATAAAAAGCAATAATTTTTAATAAATCAAATCCATGTCTGGATGAAGAAACATTAAACAACTTATAGAAAAATGTCACTATTTTAAGATGTTTTCATTTTGATTTCTTCTACAAATTTATACATATAAATAAAAATAAAGCGTCTGTAATTAACAGCTTTTTTACTAATTGCATTTAAAAGTACATATGGTACTTATATGAAAAAATCCATTTTTAAAATTTATGCCTGTCTGTCTCTGTTTGTTCCAGCTAATCTCTGAAATGGCTGGACCAATTTTGACGGAACTTTCACTGGCAGATAGCTAATGTTATAAGGAGTAACTTAGGCTACTTTTATTTTAGAAAAAAGAATTAGGGTTCCGCGAAAATAAAATTAAAACCAATGAAATAATGAACAATATCCAATTCAAATAGGGATTATTTATTTCAATAAGGATTATTTTATTTCACGAGCCTTCTGTCTCAACAATTTCTAGCAGTTATATTAAATTTTTTTTTTTTGCTTGATTAGGTTACTGCCACTCGCATCATTTTCGATTAAAATTTAGCAAACATGGTTTTTTGTTCACCTGAGATATGCAAGAAGCTTTTTTGTTTAATTTACAATTCATGTAAAATTAACTCATTAAAAACTTCTTTATCCTTCAGTCTGTATTGTTTAATTTTTCAATTCACCCGTGTGAAGAACGGGTATACCAGCTAGTTTGTAAATATATCTACCAAATGTAATTGACTCTTCTTAAAACAGAAGCACAGAACCATTATATTATTTGAGCTTGTATTACAAGATCATGGATTTTCACATAAAACTAAATAATAACTACATTTTAATAAATGAGTCAATATATAGTAAAATGGCCTAACCTTTTTTTAAACATTCAGAAGATGTTATTCTTCAATTATCACAATCATTACATGTAATTGCAGGGGGAGGAATGATATAACATTTTGTAGTTATGTTTAAAATTAAGTATTTCAATGGGGAATTGAAATGGTACATAAAATGAACCCATCAAATATGCTGCTTTGATTTCACTTGTAAAATCACTAATGTTATTTTCTAATAAATATTCAAAGATCAAAAGAAATATTAAAAAAAAATTATATAGTAAAAACAATGCATAATTAAGTAATTTTACATTAAAAAACAATGTAAGAAAATGAATAAACTAATAAAGTAGAATTAAGCAATGTATCTGCCTCTAACTTTCTACATCACACATTATGAATAAAAACAAATTAATAAGATTACTAATTAAAAAGAGAGAAATAACAAAACATAAATTCAAAATACCTCTTTGTATAACTTTTCTAATTCACCTGCTTTATAATTACTCTTTGGATACCTAAATTTTGAAAACACAGACAAATACGCAGCAAGAGTTCTAAAAAATACGATAAAAGAATTTATGAGATTTGAATATTTAAATACAAACAAAAAAATAAATAATTTAATTTTAAAATAGTTATGATAATTAAAGCTCATTCATAAAATATACCTAATTTGATAAACTCGTATAGTAATGTTGACTGAATCTATAATGTTTATTATTTAAAAAGACACAATAAATTGCAGCACCATTACACTTTAACTAAAATTTTCATTCAAATATAAAATATACATAATAGGATCCAAAAGTTCAGGGACATGCTGTATAAGTCTTTACCTTGAAGTATTTAAAATATCGAGCACAGCAACCTCTAAAATGATTCCCTTACACTTTTGCCAGCATCCATACAATCTCTTGAAGCACTGCTGAAACCCATTTTTGAAATCCCCTCCTGCACTGCTGCTTACCTTAGTTGATGACACAAAACAATGTCCCTGCAGATTTTTTTGATGATGGAAATAAAAATTACATGGAAACCTAAATCTGAATAGGCGGGATGTGGAAGCATTTAAAATCAATTTTAGCAAAAAGCCATTAGGGACTGATATCCAGGTGCATTGTTATCCACTTCGCTACATCTACAACCATTTAAGATGAATGGAATCTTTCAAATGAAGTAAAATACTGAGATACTACTCCTTGTTTACTGCTCTGCCTTCAGAAATAAATTCTGAATGAACAATGCCTTCAGGATAAAAAAATACCTCCAACATGATTTTCTCTTTACTGGGATTTTTGTTCTTTATAATGCAATTTCACGTACTTCATTGATCTGGACATCACAAAAAATCAACCTTATCTTCCTTAGCTTTTCTAAAGTCTCTGCAGGTTAGGGTGGCTCAAAAATTTTTAGAACTAGAGTCTAGGCCACCCCCTATATTTTTTAGATTCATCAGTAGTATAATGCTGTGAAAATTTTAGTTTTCTAGTTATGTCCTAAGAAGGTGCTCAATGACTCCATAATTTAATATTAGCAAGAACAGAGAGAATGTAATGAGTAAATTACAGTTCTGAAATATTTAATTTTTCCAGGAGTTTTTTGTTGAAATTTAGTTTGTTGTATTATATAAGCATATTATTATTTCTAAGTTTCTACTGTTGATATTTTATTATATATATAGCATTATTTTTGATAATTATTTACATAATGAATGGCAATATCAACAGTAAACCAAAGGTAGAACTCATCTATCATGTTACTAAACTAAACTCAGTGACACAACAGCACATGAGGGCCAAGGCCTACTGTGCCCATTTCAGTTTACGCCGAGGTGCACGAGCATATATATGTTTCGGTCAGGTGGTTAGTCTGACATGAAAACCCCCAGTGATTAGTTCCCAAGCATGCTTGGTACTCATTTAACGACCCCCTGAAGGGATGAAAGGCTGAGTCGACCTTACTTAGCTTGAGATTTGAACCCCAGACCTGTGGCGTGGAAGTGTGATACACTACCACTCAGCCACTTGGCTTCGTGTCATGTTACTACTATCTCAAAATAAATTTGAAGAGAAATATTTAATTACATATGGCGATGTTTGTATGATAATGTACACATACGTACGCAGAATCAATAAAAGGTGGATTCAAGCCAAATTTCCTTCCAGTGGCTCACTGAGATAGCAAACTCCTTTTTGAAATTTTTGGACATGGAAAAGTTGATTGATTACTCATATTTGTGTCTGGAAATGGTATAAAAAACTTTTTGGAATGCAAAAACTAAATGTCGGAGATGGGGTAAATGCAATTAATGCTAAACATACTTCACTGAAAGAACAGAATATCACAGAATTAGTTCATGCAATATGCTTTGACACAACGTGCAAGAACACTGGTTGTTTAAATGGAGCCTGCACTTTACTAAAAAGAAAACTTGAGCGAACTACTCTGGTAAACTAGCTGGTATCATATAATGGAATTAATCTGCACAAAAACATTTACTTTATGGTTTGAGCTTTCAAGTCCACCAGACATTTCAATTTAAAAAGATTCATGGCAATTTGCAATGGTGTTGCGAAGGATAATTATACAGCACTAGAGCTAAATGAAGAAATAAAAGCATTTGCAGAACCAATTATTAACATTTCTTAAACATTACATGGAAAAAACTAAATCTTATAATGGAGATGATTACAAAGAACTTATCAAAGTGACATTTTTAGTATGCCAACCAGCAAAAATACATTGGTGAAATTTACCCTGCTCAATGGATGGCTAAATTTCAATTAAAATTAAAGATCTATTTATTTCGAGATTGGGGGTACACTTTTAATCAGAGAGGGAAGAAATGTAGGTTTTAAGATCTGTACAATTTGGTGCTCTTTTAAAGATTTGCAATGGAATACACTAACTTAAATTTATGGGGGTTGAGCACCATCTAACAGTTGAAATTCTTTCAAAACTTACTGTCCACAAGTGTAAAACATTTGGCAGTGGGGAGGGACTGGCGCAAGTATGTAGGAGAAACCTTTATCTTTTTGCATGTATAGTTAAACCACCATTCTGCAGGTGTTTTACCCAAATGCTTTTGAAAAACCATGCTTCTTACAATGCAGAACAAATATGACTCTCAGAACAAAAGTGCAAGCAGTTCAATAACATGATGTGAATAAAACCAAACAGTACACAGAGGAGAGGGATGAAATAATGCATTTCAAACAGTTACTTTAATTGCATGCTTTAGTTGTGATATGGGTTCGTAGTCCCTGGACTTTTGATTCCTACCACTTGTAAAGACATAACAATAAATGTCATAACAATAACTTAACAAAATATAAAATGAAAAATGGGAAACATGTTGATAAATAATAAAAAATTAAAAAAATTGGTTAAGTTATTTATATCATGACACTTTTCTTTTACCACTTAAAATTGAATGTACAAGGCAAGTGAATTGGTTAGTGGAAAACCAGAGCAACATGTCAGCTATTAAAAATAGACCTTGAAATTTTGAGCCATGTTTAAGTGATGTTGTTGGTACCCGAGTAAGTATTTCAATCTCCTCTCCTGTCTTCATATTATGATTTTGTGGTAAAGTTCAGTTTAATTCGTAGCAACCTCATTATTCCACTTAGACAGTCTTTGTAGAAAATCAGGATTTAAACCTTGTCAAATACAAAATTTGTGACAATAACTGTTGGAATACTGGAACACAATAATAGATTTGTCAGAGTTATAACCATTGTAAAATATTTATTGAAATACCCAACATTGTATGGGAATTGAACATTTTAAATAAATTTATTCCATGATTAAAATATAAATATATCAGAAGTTTGAAGTTTAAAAAAAGAAAAAAATCAAGATCAAATCTTCCTTGCTGAAAAAACAAATAAAATATTTTAACAATAAGATAGCATGCCTGCCTCATAAGTCTAAGGATGTAGGTTTGATCCAGGCTTGTGTTTATAGGTTTACTGGATGTGAAAATTGTAGGAAAGCAGGTCATGTGATTATATGGCATGTAAAAGATCCCTTGAGTATAAATTTGGCTCTGGTTCAGCAAAATTAAATCATAGTAATATTTAGCATTTGATGAGAATTAGAATTGAATACAAAAATCAAAAATTTGGTAACAAGATCACACTAGATCATGCCACCAATGAAATGGCTCCCACACTTGGGAGCTAGTTGTGTCTGGAAAAGCTCAATTGACAAAATGCAACCCATTTGAAAGAAAAAACACTTTAAAGTACTAAGAATTGCAATGAAAATGGTCTGATAATTAAGGTTGTAATCAGAATTCCTAAGCATATCTTTGATAAATCTGAAGAATAAAAGTTTACACAATGGGCATTGTGAGCACAACTTTCTAATATTTCTATATTGAAAAGATGAGTTGTGTTCTTGACTGAGAGTGGACCTTGTGACTGACTTTTCAAGTGACTTTCTCCTCGTTTTAAAGGTCAAGTTTGCATAGGTTCAATTAAATTGGAATAAAATTGCATATTTGTGCACACACTCTTTATATATGTAAAGCAGTAGCCAAAATTGTGGACACTATACCCTCAATTAGTTCTCTTTTTATTTCCTGGGTGCCTCATTCAGATAAGGGTTTTCAAATGGTGTCACAAGTTTTCGATAGGATTGTGGATAGGACCGTGTTTCCTGGACTGTTCTTTGTACAAAACCACTTTTTCGACAATTTTGCTGTGAGGCAAGGAGCAGAATCCTGCTGAAAAACAAATTGAACATTGTTAAGAGATCCTTGATAGAAAGTAGAAGTTTGGGTTCTAGAGTAGTGTCAATGTATTTTCTGGCACTCAGAGTCCCATCAATGACATGAAGGTGACTAATGCCATCTGCTGTTATGCATGACCAAATCATAAATCTAAGTGGGTTCTTCACAGTTGCCTGGATGCAGTCAGAATGTAGCTTTACTCTTATTCTATGTCTTACATATTTTCACCCATCACTACTGAATAACATCTTAGTTCCATTGCTCCATATAACTTGTGACCACTGATCACTTGTCCAATTAATGTGTTCCTCTATTTACAGTAGTTTTTGCTCTACAATAAATTGAGATAAGGCTTCTTTTTGTGGAATTCTAACTCTTAGTCTAACATCTTCTAATCTCCTGATTGGTTTGGAATTGACTAAAACACCAGCATCATTCAGATCACTTCTGATGGCTGTTAATAACATTCTTTTATCTTGGAGACATAGTATTTTTAATCTTCTGTCATCAATAGATGTGGTGCACCTTTTTTTGGCCTTTTCCTAATTTTTATTTTTAAAATGTCTCGACACCTTAGGCAAAATTTTCAGACTTCAGATGTAGTCACTGAACCACCTGGCTGTCATGCAATTTCAACATAGGAAAGATCACTTTCTCATCCCAGTCTCGCATCTCTTTCTTGGTGTCCAATCTACTCTTTCATTTGGTATCATTGCTTCTTGACTAAATATAATTGTTGCTATGGCCAGGAAACAGCCATATCCCCAATCCTGTAGTAAAGTTGAAGCACTATTTGAAAATTCTTGTCTGGATGAGGCACCCATGAAATAAAAAGGAACTAATCGAGGATATGATTGTTTCCTGGCATCTTGTAGCTACAAAAGAACAGTTTAAAACTATCATCAGATCAATGAAACACCCATGTGAAGCTGTAATAAAATATAAAGGCTACCCTCTAAGTATGGATAACCGACTGCTATTATCAGTATCTAGTGTAACATTGATAGTTTTTGCAGTGTAACTTTTTTTGTGTTTCAAATATTTAAATTTTGTTTCTTATACTGAATTCAGTATCAAATGCTCTTTAAAATGATGTATACAACTTTGCATTGTGTGAAATGTAACATTTCCTATAAGCATACAAATTAAAAAACAAGGACTTCCAAAAGTGTCCACAATTTTGGCCACCACTGTATATACACTGCTGGCCACCGTAAATGCAACACCAAGACAAGAGATAGCACAAAAAAAAAACTTATTTTGTAGATATCATGTTGACCAAGTATCAAATGATTAAATTTATAGACTTCTGTGAAGTGTGGTTCCTGCCAGAATCAGTACCCGCCATTGTTGGAGATCACCGCTGCCACACGCCTCGGCATTGATTCAAAGAGACTTTGGATGTGATCTTTGGGTACAGCAGACCAAGCAGCTTCCACACATTGCCAAAGTTGATCTGGTGTGGCAGCTGGGGGTGTAATCTGGGTCAATCGTTGAGCAACCATGGACCACATGTTTTCTATCAGCGAAAGATCCGGAGAGCGAGTCAACCAGGGAAGCAATTCAATCTGGTGATTGACGAAGAACCTTTGGACAATGCGTGCCACGTGTGGTCGCACATTATCCTGTTGAAATATGGCTGTGGCCAAGCCCTGAAGGTAAGGAAGGACAACTGGCTCCAACACCTCGGAGATGTAGAGATGGCTGTTTAAGGTACCGGCAATGCGTACTAGAGGAGTGCGAGATTGATATCCAATACTGCCCCATACCATAGTACCCGGTGCAGGACCAGTGTGGTGGTGCATAACGCAGCTGTTCAGAATCCTCTCTCCACGGTGTCTCCAGACTCCAATCCGACC
>BMAV01001646.1:124553-140133 GCA_019973955.1 Trichonephila inaurata madagascariensis
AATAAAGTAATTCTTTTAAATAAAGATGACTAAGGCAAACACACAAAATAAATAAATAAAAATGCTTCAATGCTCTTTTGTGTTTAAAAATTATTTATTCTTAATTGGATAGTTAAAAAAGGACAGCAAAAAAATTTACTTTAAAAAAGTATTATTGAAACAATCAAATATGTCAAATAGATGACTGTGCTTTGTCGTTTAGAGATGGTTTCTGAAGATTCTGCTCAAAATATTTAGGCACGTCCAGTCTTTCTATGATTTGACTTCTGTTTTGAGTGGAGTTGTCTCACACAGCACCTAATTCTCATTCAACAAGGAAGGAGGAAGAGAAAGCAATTAAAAATTTTTTTGATGTTAAATCACAGTTCTGGGTAGAGGTGACTAATGTTACTTTGAAGCCAAAAAATCCCATGAGATGATCACCATTCTGAAGATTGACTTTTTAAAAATTATGGTAAAATACCAAAACATGCTCATCGTTCCACTATCACCCAAAGCAAGTCACCCCAAGGAGCGGTACTGCACCTGTTGAAAACCAATGCTTTTATGTTTCACAGATGGCCATGCACGGCAAGTCCAATAAAGGCTCACATATAGTTGATGGGAGAGAAATCAAGATACTGGTTAGGAAAGAATGCTAATTCTATTCAGGTTATTGGGAATCTGTTGCATAACAAGGTGAGCTAGAGTAACATAACTGTAAAAATGGCAGAGCCACATGCAAATCAATACTGGTCTGATGTTAAACTGTCAGTAATAGGCCCAAGGGATGTCTGATATTCAAACATGATGCCATGTCAAAACATGAATGCCAGCATGATGATCAGTAATTAACAGGTGACGTTTTCAAGGAAGCTAATATTTGTCCCAAACCCCATCATTCCTTCATAAATAAAGCTTGGATTCATCTGAAAACAATATCCAATGCTATTTATTGGTCAACTTAGGTGTAAAGAACTATGTCAAGTATTTAAAGGAACTCCAGTGGCTGGTGCCATGAGCACACAACTGTCCTTTATGCAACATGCATGGTTAGGGAGCTGATGATGGCAGGTGGCATTGGATATTACATGATATAACAAATGGATCTCAATGCCTCATTCAGTGACTCTTAGATGTCAGTGTGATCCATTGAGCATATGTGTAATCCACTGCCTTTCCTCAAGTGATTTCTATTGCATTTACCTTGCCACATATTGTTGAATAGGACTTTCTTCCTGTCCAACATGAGTGGCATTAGCACACACTGACAGCTCCAGGCTAGTCTCATTTTGAAGGCAATAATTGCTGGTATTCTCATTGACGTCTTCAAGGTATATCTAATATTCCTTCAATAGTTTGGATGCTACAATCCATCGCTGATAGCATACATGGATTAAGCAACTACTGTGGCTTTTATAGTCAGAAACTGGGTATTATGTGACCAGATGTACACACAAATTTAATCATTAGGATATGTTTTTCTTTTCTACCCATTCTGTATTTTGCATTTAGCTACATGAATTTCTTTATGGTGTCGCTGTTTCACTTTTCAAAAGTGCAATAACATAAATGATACACTTCAACTAAGAACATCCCCCCCCCCGAATTATAAATATTTTTTTAATCACATATATTTGTAAAAAATTAAATGATTAATATGCCCTTCATTATCTACATGGGTGTGAAAGATAGTAAAACGTAATGATCAAAAGGTGAAAAGTGGTACATACTGGTTCTAAAGAATAATGAAACTGTTCTTTAACACCTCTGACAACTTCAAAAAATAACTGACCAACTCCGTAAATTCTCTGTAATGAAATATTAGAAACAAAATTAAAATATTTTTATCTTAATATAATTTTTAAATAACAGTTTTAGATTTAGTAACTGAGTGAAAAAAAAAATGTCCGTTGCAATACATTAACATTAATGAAATTTCATTTTTTAATGGTTTTATAATGCAAAATATATTCCTCAGTTGATAAAATTTGTTTTCAAACTTCCCTTACTTTTATAAAGTTATTTCAAAATTATTATATGATATATTAATATAGAAAATCCTTTTGGTACAGGCACTTTTTTAAATAATAATTAAAAAAATATATATTAAAAAGCAACATTCAAGAGAAGATTTTAAAACAAAAGCCATAAGTTGAATCATAAGAAATCCATGCATGCACAAGTCATGTACTTTAAGTAATCATATCATTAATTAATTAAAAAAAACTAATTTTTTTTAAAAAAAGAAAACCATAATTTATTTATAACACAATTTTTAAGAAAAAATTTAATAACAATTCAAACACAATTTTTTATACCTGTGGATTTTGTTGTAGGTTTTGGAATATGAAGGTGAATAATTCTTCTCTTGCATGCACCTAAAGAAAATTATGATAAATAAATAACTTTAAACATAACAGTTTATTGAAATGCACAAATTAAGAAGCTGCTATTACCAAATACTTTGTTTCAAAGACACACAGATATAAGCATTACAATCTTTCTTTATATTGAAAAGGGGATTATATTATTATTATTTGTGGATTATCAAGTATTGTAAAAAGATACATAAAATATAGTGAGATAATGATATACTCAAATTAATAGCAATAGATACATTATTCCTAATATAAATTTTACAAACAATGTTTGACATACCTTTCTTATCAGTAAAGCAAAGCTTTGACAAGCAAAGTTTCTGATGTGTTCTTTGTTTGTGTCATCCAGTAATGAAGAAAATAATCTAAATTAAAAAATAAATATTAATAAGCATTTAAATATGGAAGCATAAAATTTTTTTAATGTATCACAGTTATTAGTTCTCTAATACTTCATCAAAAAAAAATTCTTTAGTATTTTTATGTGCAAATAAGTTTTTTTATTTTGAAGTTGTTACTTTCTTCCAGAAAAGAGAAAGCAACGTAGGTTAAAAATGGGTCTAAAGTTAACTAAAATTTAAATACTGCATCTAATATATGGACACTTAAGACAAAAAATGAGTTTAAATACAACTATTAAAAACAAAAAAATTGATGAATATTATTTGAAAAACATTAAAATATATAAGCATGTCACAGTTTAATTATTTATATTAATATCATAATCATATTAGCTTCCATTAAGTGTGTATCAAGAAAATCATAGCACCAATAAAATAAATTAGAAGTAATCTGTATATTAGTAAAGTTTAGTGTGATTTCATTTATTTATTTTTTCTTTAATCAAGAGCTATTTTTTTATAGTTAATTTTATAATGAAAAAATTATAAATTACATAAATTATTAAAAAAAAAAATTAAAAATTTTCAAAATTAAAATAAATTTAAACTAAAAAAAAAATAATGAAAAAAAAATTTATAAACTAAGACTTTTAAACACATGTATAGTAAATAATTTTTAAAGAAAAACAAAGAGCATAGCTACATAACTTCATACTTAGATTTATATATAGGTTAAGTTCAATTTTAACTAATAAGTCATAAACCATATTTACATTTTTCAACTGCATGTTCATTTAAATGGATTGTACATAAAATTCATTAATATATGTATGTATAAATAGTATACATAACGAAAATATATATGTTATCTACTATACACATTTTCATCCTACTTGAGTAATCATCCTTTTTGCTATTTTTTTTATTTCTATTTTGTAATTTAGGTGCGGATGGTGTAAGTCAAGAAGATAAGGAGAATTATAAAGAATAATCTATTTTTTTATATACTTTACATTTATTATTAAATTTCTAAAAATTAAAAAAAAAAAAACTATTAAAAGAAGTTATATTTACTAAAAAGCAAACATATTACAAAACAGAATATTCAAAAAAAATTCTTACATATAAATCCTTTTAATATCTTTCACTATATATTTCATAAAGAATTTGAATAAAAATGCCAAACACAAGAAAAGTTTTTCCAGCAATTCTGTATCTTGGGTAGATAAATGTGATGTGATAGCATTGAAAAATTCTGGAAAACGAGGATACAATTCACCTTGTAAGTCTCTAGCCAAAGCAACAGTTAATCTAAGTAAAAGGAATACACATGATTAAATAAAAATTTAGAAGTACATATGTATAATAAAAACAATATATAAAGATTATATTTAACATAAATTGAAACTTTAAAAATATACCTATTCCAATCAAGAGAAATAAAAATACAAAAAAATTATTAATAAAAAATCACAAAATATTCCACTGTTAAAAAGATATCTTAGTTGACTTAAATTATTCAGGTAGAAGAAATAAAACCATAAACTATGTAAATAAAAAAGTTTAAGCAGCTATAAATGCTTTTTCAAGATAATTGAAATTATTGTTATCAAGAAGAGATCAACTTACTCCAACAATGCTGGCAATGATAAATTTTTTCTTTTGTTCAAATGTTTTAAAAAAATTTCAACAATATCGTCCTGAAATATATTACACAATGTAATTAATTTTTGTTTTAGTAAAAAAAGTAACAAATTTAAAAAGTTAATATTTTTTTTAATTAAAACTAACAGATGAAACATAATACACATTTGTCAACACTATTAAAATTCGAAATCTATCTATGTATCTATGTGAGGCTATCGTCTCGCGAACCACTCAATGCATAAACGATTTGAAGATACCAAAAGATGGGAAATGACATTAGGAATCCATTTTGACCATCTAAACTCCGATATTGCAATTAGCTAAAAAGATATTAGTCAAAAATGTTAAAAAACCGGTTTTTGACACCAACTTTGATTTGCTGCATTGCTGTTACGTGAATGCTAAAACAATGACTTAAACTGGCGTCCAAAACCGGGTTTTAGCCATATTGAAATTTTATGACATTGCTCTATTTACTGTATTCTTTCATTTTGATTTACAAATAAATGCTTTTAACATGAGAATAAATTATAATATACTACTAAAATTTCAATTTCTATAATATATGGCGTTTTTTACAAATTTCTGTGGATATTCTTTAATTTAAATTCCGAAAAAAGATAAAACTATTTTCCAAGCAGATTGATTGGTATGTCTTGTTACTTTTCTGAAAGCTGCCAAGTTAAGTTGAAACGGAATATTGTAATACTTCCTCAAAAAATTTATGGAATTTTGTGATTTTGAAAATTTTTGTTTTCCTGCCTTTTTTTTATAAATAAAACTATTTTTAAAAAAGGTGCTTTTCTATTTCAAGGAATCGTAAAAATACAAAGAAAAAAATTGCAAAATTTTGCCAAATGCCAGTATTAATTGTGGGAAAGCTACAGCAGAATTGACAAGTTTGAATGCTTATAGTGTATGTGTGTGTGTGAAAAGACAATTTTCAGAGAATGAGTAGGAAGATAAAATAGTGAATACGAGCATAGTTTTTTTTATAACATATAACAACTGGTATAGTTTTCTTTTTATTCTTTAAAAATGATTTACTAAAAAACTTTAAAAATATAAGAAAATGCTGAACTGTTTTTATTAGATAGTATTATTTTCTTTTATAATCTTTTTTATTCAAGGAATGTAAACGAATTTTTAGGCTTTTCCGCCAATAGATTTTTTAATATTTGCATATTTTTAATCGGACAATCAAACATCCAGAGACAAGCAGTCATTTCAATAGCTAAGGGTACGAGCTTTGCCAACATGGTCATGATAATACATATTTATAATGAGCATATATTTGTATGTAAAACCAAAGTAGACAAATCATTAAAAAAAATTTTTTTAAGTCAATTCCTACTTGTCAACAAAGAAATTTTTTTTATTTTAGTTACCTTTTTTTTTTTTAAATAATTACAGTTAATATAAATATGTATATACATATGACAGAATCATAATATTAAGTGGCAAAACACCTTTTAAATTAACATTAAAAACTTTTTAACCACATTAAATTTGTAATTACATATTAATAAAAGTTTTCTAGGTAAGAATTTATTTTAAAACCAGAGTAAAAGGATTGCTGAAATCTAACTAGCATAGGATTGTTCAAGTTAAGTCAAATCTTCATCTCAAATTTAACAAAAGCTGTTTTATCCTGCTGTTGTTTATTATTTATGTTTATGTGCTGTCATCTGGAGGAATAATATTGTCTGAAATATATCTCTTAAACTATAATTAATTTAATTAATGTATTAATATTTGAAAAAACTGTATTAACATTAAGTGTCATCCACTACAAGTTTAAAAAAATGCATTTGCACTTGAGTGAATGAATAAAAGTATTTTATTAACGATTGAAAATTTGTACAAGATATATAAATACCGTAAGATCCGATGTATAACGTGCACCTATACTTTCAAGCTGCATTTTTTAATTTTAAGGTATATTCGCCGTATAACGCACCCCCCCTTTTTACGAAGGAACCTGCAATGTACTTCAGCAATGCTATTATGTTTTAAAGCCATTTTTATGTTATGCCAGGATTTTGAAAAAATAGTGTTTCTAGAAAAACATTCCTTTAAGTTCATAATGTATGACATTCCTTAAATAAATAAACAGTATTTCAATACATGTAGAAGTTTAATTTTTTTATAGTAGTCTCTCTTTTATTTTTAAAGCTTTCATTTTTATACCCGGCATATAATGAATACCGTAAATTGCAACCTTATTTTTCATGTTAAAAAAATGCATTATACACCAGATTTTAAGGTAAATATACATAGGGAGAGTGTGAACTAATAGTAGGAATTGAAATAAGGCTGCTTTATATCCATGTGTAAATGCTAAAATACATTAAGCTGCATTAATAAGCATGAATACATATAATTAAAAATAAACCAATACAACAATAAATCAATTTTTAAATTTTGATTATCTAAAAAAAAAAAATTACTTTTCTGTGGAGAAGTTGTTTCAAATTTTGTATCTGATCTCCAATGTCTTTACGAAATTGATCTACAATAAAGAAAAATAATTTTTAGTCAAATTAAAAGAAATTATATTTTTGATAAATAAAACATCAAAATCTTTTAAACGTTATAGAGATGTTATGTTACCAAAGAATTTGATATTGTTCTTGCTTTGCAATAAATTCTGGTTTCACAAGAATATACACACTTTTTTAGAATCTTGTTAAGACCAATTTACATGTGTGGCAATTACAAAATAAGTCTAGAACAGGCATACCCAACCCGCAGCTCATTTGAAGTTTCTGTCTAATATGATGCATTTTACAGATGGTAACTATATCAAAGACTATCTAATTTCTGCAGTTGAAGAAATCTGTCCACAGAAAAACTGAATCTCTTTACTCAAATTATTCTGTCACATTGAACTGTAGAAAGAAGAATATAAAACATTTCAAGTGGGATTTGTGCATTGCTAAACAAAATAATTACAGCTTCGTATATTTCTCACTGGCTTTGGATGAAACGTCAGATATAAATGATACTGCTCAACTTGCTATTTTTAATAGAGGTGTTCACAATCAAATGAATATTACTGAAGAAGTAGTCAAACTTGTGAATTTGAAAGGTACTATCACTGGAAAAGGTATTAAGGATGTCATAAATTGCAAGCAAAGTCGTCACAGATTTGAAAAATCTTCTATTCAGATGGAGCCCCTTCAATAGTTGGAAAAAATGTTAGTGTTATTACATTAATTTTAAATCACATAAAAGCCTTAAGAAACAGTTCAAATGATTTTGAAATATTCATTTGTTATTGTTTTTTGCACCTCGAGAATCTATGTGCACAAGTGTTAAATATGTCTCATGTGATGAAAGTTGTTGTCAAAAGTAATTAATTCAATTAAAAACAATCCATTAAAGCATTGTTAATTTTAAGAATATCTTGGGGAACAAGAATCTGAATACGATGATCTCATTTATTACACCAAAATTCGGTGATTAAGTCGTGAAAACTGCTTATTGCGATTTGGGAAATTAAGGGAAGAAATTGAACCTTTCATGAATAATAATGATCATAATATAAGTGATCTTTCAGATAATCAGTGGCTTTTAGATTTATATTTTCTGACAGATATAACAATGAAACTGAATGAGCTAAACCAGAATTTACAAGATGAAAATAAGTTGATTACCGACTGTTATCAAGATTTGGAAAATTATTTAAAGAATTCAACACCAGATTCTCCTACATACAAAAGTTTGAGGAAATGTTTACAATATTTTTAGCTCCATTTAATGTAGAGGTGGAATCAATGCCTCCAAATTTACAAATGGAGCTAACGGAATTACAACCAAGTATCAAGCTAAAAAGCCTGTGCGAAGGGAATAAGATTTAATATTATTAAAAATATATCCTCAAATTTCCAAACTTAAAACAATTGGCTATCTGCATTTGGAACTACTTATCGATGCGAGTCATTCTTTTCCAGATTAAATCTGGTAAAGACAAAGTATGGCAGCAGGTTGCTTGATGAAAACATGACCAATCAACTACAATGCACGTCGATTAAATTATCCATTGATACTAAAAAAAATCTGAAGAAAAATACAAAAACAAGTGTCACATTAATTGTAAGGTAATAAAATAATTTGTTGTTTTATTTTGATATTTGCGGCCCACCTCAGTTTAGTAAATTTTTACTTGGCTCACCATCCAATTTGGGTTGGGCATCCCTGGTCTAGAATGTTCTATGACAGGGATGAGCAGACTTTTACAAGGTACGGTCTATTTTCAACTTTCTAAAGATGCTGCGTCCACAGGTGTGCTGAGCTAAAAGAAGGTCTACAATATTTATTATTTGTTACTGTATTTATTCGAATGTAAGCAGCTCTATTTTTTTCAATGTTAATAGTAAAAATCGAGTGCAGCTTAGAATCAAAGAAAAAAAATCATTAGATTCATTTAAAATGATTACGGTTATGTAAAATTGGATATCTTGGTTTCCTATTTAACACTATTTTTCATTTTTCACAAAAATTTGGGATGTGGCTTAGAATTGAATAGACAGTAAGATGTTTGTTGGCCAGATAGTAAATTAAGCTTAAGAGATAAAGAATCACATGGATATCATTACATTTCGGCAGCATTTCTTATTTGCGTCCATCTACATAGCAGAAATGCCACACTCGCATGACATATATAGCACACACATTTTGCATTCATCATTGTTAAGAAAAACTGTTCTTCCCATTCTGTATTAAAATTGTGTGTTTTTCCATTTTTGTTTTTGACATTATACACTTCTTTTAAAATATAACGGACTACAATTTTTACTACAAAAACACAAAAGTTTCAAGTTGAATGTTTGAACAACTACGAGCGGCTGCTAGGCCGTGGACATTTTCAATACAGCAAGTAGCAAACAAATATAAATCGATTAATCTGATTTCGATGTATGTACATGGTACGTTCGCTACTGAGCGTCGCAGGACATCAACCTAAACATAAGAATCCAATCCCGTGGACGTGCAAAATGTGGGGTGATGTTTCAGTAGCCAATCCCGTGTTATCATGGAAAGAGCTGACAAAGTTCCCCCCCTTTAGTTGGCGTGTGGGGGAAAACTCATTTCTAAGGCTGGAATCTCGGTGATTGCTTTTTTCCTTATAGTGGCAGAGAATGTGTTAAGCGTCATCGAGTGCTTCCAATTACAATACACAAGTCGTCTACACATAGTTGCATGTATAGTAAAAAGCCAATTCTCCAGTTTAGCTGGTGTCAGTGTTCCACAAATATGTTTTTTTTTAGTTTCTGCGTCTTAGGTCATAGTGAAGGCGGTCACCCCAAAATGTTTTGGCGGTCCATCAGTCGATCATGATCCACTTAATGCCCACCCCGGTTCTATAAGCTTATTATTTTTATCTAGTGATTTGTCTTCATCAATATAAAACAGCCAGAACTACACATGAAACACATTTTCAGACAGCAAAATGACTAAATATTTATGAAAACTTGGAACATTTTAATTCAAACATTTGCATACCTGCCAAATTAGGGGCGCAGCTACCGCCATATTTATGATACACGGCCCCAACTAAAGTACCACTAACAAGGCTTTTATTTCTAAAAAAGGGCCCGAAGGAGTTTTGATATGGGGCCCATTCAGAACTAGCTATGCCAGTGCATAAACAACATTTTAAATTTCACAAACAATGCATGATATAAAAATATATATATTTTAAAAATAATGCTAAGAAAATTACTCAGAGATAACTTTACTTTTGTACTGATTTGATTCATAAAAACTCATACTAAGACATTTAAAGGCATGTATATATTTCTTAAGCACGGCAGCCTATTGGCTGTCTCGCCAATACTACTCTACTTTTTCCAAGGCTGTCTTGCAAAGTCTTCTCCATCTGGTGCAGTAGCTCTCCATCGATCTACTCCAATTACACTTAAATCATTTTTAATGTTATCCAGCTACCTAGTTGATGGTCTTCCTTTGTTTCGTTTTTCATTGATTCTTGAAAAAATCTTTTTATAGTTGAAAATAAGTCATTGCATCTAATGTGGAATGTTTTGGCTCTTTTTACAATGTCAGGTTTGACATATTTTTAATAAATTTCATAACTGCATAGTATTTTCCACACATCATTATGTTTCACTGGTCCAAAGATCTTCCTCTGGACTTTCTTTTGGAAGATCAACAGCATATCCGCTTCTGCTTTGTTGAGGGTCCAGCATTCACTTCCATAAAAGGTAACTGGCCTTATAAAAGTTTTGTAAAGGTTTATTTTGGTTTTTAAACTGATAAATTTTGATTTTAATTGATTTTGAAGGCCATAGAAATATCTATTAGCCAAAGATAACCTTTTTTTTAAATAAAAATTCTTATATAACTGCTGCTTGAAATCATTGATCGTAGATATTTAAATTGATTCACAGTCTCAAAAGTATAATTTTTTATCTTGGGGGGGGGGGCAGGGGAGGACATATTCCCAGTTTCATTTAACATAATTATAAACTTAGTTTTATCCTCATTGAAGGTCAGGCCCTCTTCCCTGAAACTTTTTCATGTGAGATAAATGTTTCGACAATGGCCCATTTGGTGTGCTCAAAGATATATCATCGGCCAAAGCCAGCGGTTGGATTGTTCTCTGTAGGATAGTCTTGCTTGTATTTAATTCAGAGTCTGTTGTGGCTTTCAGAATTTAACACTGAAAAATTTCAAAAATATTTTTAATGAAAAAATTCTGATAAAATGAGCATTCCTCCCCCCTCCGAGATATAGATTTACATTTAGCAAAAATAAGATCTCTACAATAGAATTTTTCTCTTACTTATTTACTCTGAAAAATATTTTTAATTTTTTTCAAAAAAGAAATTTGGAAAGTGAAAATTGTGGGTACCAAATAAAAATTTGGATGAAAAATTCTGCATTAGTAATTTATTTTGTCTTTTATATTTATATTTGGAACTTGCTTGCTAGCATCATAGCAGCAAAATTTGAGCTATGTAAATTGCACCATGAAATCAAACAAAAAGACTCTTACATGTTTTATTTGAAAGAGACATTAACAAAAATAATAACTCATTCATTGTTGTCAAATCAATATGTGCTATGTGCATTTTTTGGAGATTTCAACTATTATGACTAGTTTACCTACCAAATTTTAGTATGCAAAGACTGCTATGTGCATCAGCCAGAATGTTGTTGAATAAAAATTTAAGTCTCAAATATCACAGTTATACTTTTTGCACTTAGCAGATATTGGTATGACAATGATGATATCCTGGCAAAATAGCCACCAAAAATCATTTATTTTCTTTCCATTTTCCCACAGTTCCATAGCTTATTGTGCATTCTTTTCAAAAATCTGGACTTATTTTAAATGCCACAGGACACAGAACAAATAATTAAATATTGAGACTGTCCCACCAAAAGAGAGTGCAACGTGTGATCATCTAAACTGAGAAGTAATATAAAGACTATTGGTGATGGACTTCATAATTCTGAATTAGGGTAAGGTGATGAGAATTCTTGAACTGGCACTCTACACTTCAAACTTTGAGAGATTTATTTAAATAGTGCATCAATCCTATTACATGATAGGTCTGTAGTATAATCAGAATTCTAACCAATAATGTGATTACAGCAAAGCTAATTGTGAGCTTGCTATGTCGATTCAGATACAACATTCACTTCACCAGCCCTAAAATTCCACATCTTAATCATCACGGTACACTGGTATTTCAATAATAAAACTCAAATACCGATCAATGAAGATTCATAGTTAAAATTCAAATTTTGGGGTACTTGCATATAACCACCTGCACCACTGCAGTAAAATTTGCACTTCAGTAATCACATCATGATATCAAACAACAAAACGATTCTTACGTGTTCAGAGTTAGGTGAAAAATGGCGTGATTTGTGAGGCGCAAATTTGGCTGCAGTGATGCTAATACGTAAGTACCAATTTTTCAGTTCCAATTAAAAATACACTTTCAAACTTAATCAATCAGTTATTCATAATATTCTTTTGATAACAAAAGACATCACATATTTTCATGTTTACACTGAGAATTTTTGGATTTTTTAAAGTGAAAGTAAGGGAGTCAACTTATATACAGATCCATAAATTTTCAAAACATGTATTTTAGGAAATAAGTTTTTAAACATTTCTGTTAGCCAAGTACAAATGATTTTATTTTAAGTGTTTTGAATGGAACTTTTATCCTAAAAAAGAAAAAGTCACATAACTCTATCAATGTCATATACAGAAGAACGTCGTTTATCCGAATCAATTGGGACTGGACGTTGTGCGGATACAGGATTGTTCAGATAACTGAACACGATCTATGCAGTACATGAAACTGGACACTATATGAATATTGAAAATCATCCCATGAAGGAAACGTGCTTGAAGAAAAAGCAACATAGGTGCAAAATGTTGCAATTTTACCTTTATTGTGGAAAATAATCATTTATTTTTCACTGAACCATTGAACACCTTTGTTTTTCAATGAAAGGCCTCTGATTCTTTGAGCAGCAGTAGTTGAGTAGGACAGCACTCTGATTGTTGTTCGTACTACTCCATAGCTGTCTCTAACACAGAAAACGCGTTAGCATTTGATGGACCCTTGCTACTTTTGTTGTTGTTGTCCTTGTTTTTATCTGTTTCATCGTCGACAGGGTCAGATTCTTCTTGCATGGATGTCAAAATCTCGTCATCATTTAGCATTTGAAATTTCCAGTCTTCTGCCTCCCATGCCATCCAGGTTTCTACATCTTCATTGCATTCTTTAAATCCTGGGATTGATTGGACAAAGTCGGCACTTTCCTCCCTGTGGTCGTCATTGAAATCTTTTTTGCCTTCTAAATCTGACTACAGCTTATTCCATGCATTTGATATGCAGTACATGCAGGACAGAAAAAAAACTGATCCGGATATTTGATGCACCGCATAATAGAAGTTCGGATAAACAGCATTCTACTGTGTTGAGTTTTTCAAACAGTCCGAAATTGTCGAATCGGCCGCTTCTCCGCCAAATTAAGAAAAATCGCTTATTTGGCGCGTTTTTGTTAAAAACGACTTCTCCTTCACTGAAGAACAAATTCAGAAGGGTTACCAGATTTAGCGCAATTATTGATTTGGCGAGAAAACACTTGGCGCGAAAAGCGGCCGATTCGACAAATCAACCAAATTCACATCTGCTCATTGGGAAGTCTGAATGAATATGATCAGCATGTAGGGAGTTTTCCTCATGCTTCCTTGTGCTTCCAGAGCATGAAGCAGAAGTTGATGATCATGTGCCATACACGAAATTCTCGTTCTGTTCATTTTACAAATACGTCCAGTTCAAATAGTGTGCAAGATGACAAATGAAAGAAAAAAAATGTGTTAGCATCAAATAAGACATTTAGAAATAAAACTATCACCGTTGGCGTCATACTTTACAACAATTTCAATGAAAAATATTCCACTAATTTTACCTGCTTAGCAGTAATTGTGTCATCTTGGTAACCCAACTTTGATACACTAGATATGGTAAACCTAACTATTCCTGGAATTTTCGTATTTTGTTGGTGGGCATTTTGAATTTCTTGGGCACTGGGCTGGAAGTATAGTTGCATGTGTGAGTGAATATACAGAATTTTTTACTTTGTTGAATGCAAAAGGTAAGATAGAATTGATTGAATGGTGTATGAAGGAAGGATTGATTGCTTCGACTTATGAATATCCTAAATATGATGAGCGAATGGGATTATACAAACGAAAGAACTTTCTTTGAAATCGTATCAGCCACGCCGAAGGTATTTTCGACCATTACCTTGCAGAATATATATATGGCGGCACACGATCATTTGCTTAGCGATGAGACCTTCAAGGCTTTTTTAAAATCTATTGTTACACTGTACCCTTCACTTGGAAAAGATAAGCAGTAAGTGCTGTTTTTATATTTTTTTTATCTTAAAAGTTTAATTTCTGTATTGTTTACAAATATTTTCATTACACATCCATCTTATCCTGCTATATTCATTAGCCGCCATTGTTGTTTTCGCTTGGAGCCATCTCGTTCTGGCTTGTCGCTTTTTTCGATTTGTCGCCAAAGGTGTGGGCTCTCCTTGAATTTTACCAAATTAATGGAACTTTTTCAATTTGTTTTTCCAGGGGTTTCGAGTTTTGGAAAACTTTTGAAGAAACAACGCAATTTCGGCTAGTATTCAAAAATATATGGTAAGCAAAATCGGTACATACGTATTATTGCAACCTATTGGCAACATTGTATGAAATGAAGCACATGACATAGGAAATCGGGGGTTGCTAACTTGGCGAGATATTAATAGAGTTGGCGATTGTTGCGATAATACGTAAGTACCGCAAAATCCTCTATATTTATCAATATCAATTGAACATAAAGTCACACATACCAAAACTTAAGGAAAAATCACGATCCCTCCATTTGTCAAAAGCTTCCCAAAGATAAGAACTTTTATCATCATTAGGAGTACATAAAAACGAATCTCCATGACGATATACGCAAACATCGATGTTGCTGAGACGTTCTGCGTAAGTTTGAAACTGAAAAGAAAAAAAATACAGAATTAATTACATTAAAATACATTATAATAATTATTTTCATTATATAATAAATTTGGAGGATGTGTAATATATTAAATAGTAGATCGAAATTTTTAAAAACTAAGAAGATAGAAATAATATACATACACGAAATATATTAGTAGCTTTATGAGATACTGGTTTGTTCTTCATGATGATATATTTTCGCAATTTTTAATCCACACAGTAAAATTATTATACAACGATTACATTACTCATATAATTCACACACGGCACATTCAAACCAACCACGTGAAGAAAATAGTATTTACAAATTTTCGAGCTGTTCAGTTCAGCTCAGTTCTGGTTTTGTGGGATATGGATCAACACAAAGGCTATTATCCCATAAAAACTAAATGATTTATAAATTAATAAATATCAAAATATTTCATTTTCTGGATAAAAAATCTGGACGTTAATCTATTTGATATTGCTTTTTCCAATAGTTCTTTGAAAGTAATGTTGTAATGTGGATCAATTTTGAGAAAGTGCTTTAATTGGTTTCGAGGATAAATATATCTATTGCAGTTTAACAAGATGTGATCCAAATCGTTTAAGCAATTACAAATTCTACTGATGGCATTGTCTGATAAGTTAAATTTTTGTAGAAGTCCTGGAGTGATGATCCTTTTGCTGAA
>BMAV01001647.1:0-34208 GCA_019973955.1 Trichonephila inaurata madagascariensis
TTTTTTAACTCTGAAAATAATGTAATTTTTCAAAAAACCTAGTTCAGACTCTCTTGAAGTCTTTTACTTTATATAAACACAAAATATTATTATTTTGGAAGCTTTTTTAAAAAAAGAACTTTTTTTAAAAAAAGGTTATTCAAAGTTAATTTTCTACCAAAATTTTATTTAAAAAATTTTTTTTGTAAAAAAATGCCCAAAAAAACAATTTTATACATGTATTCTAATAAAAGTGACTCTAAATATCACGGTTATTCATTTATGCGCTTTTTAAAATCACGGTTTCGAACGTAGTCGGATCCAAAATTCATTTATACTTAAAATTTAACGAGTACCACTACAACTATGTGGTTATAAATAAATGGTGGTATCTGGATAATACATTTCTTTGTGAACCATGAAAAATGACGGTTACATATCCTTTGTCTTTAAAATTTCCACATCACGCCAAAACAATTTGGAGGCTTTCAATTTTTTTGCCAGACTCACTATTTAAAATGGTTTTAAAGGACTAAGTCACGAACTAATAATTTTCGACGCTGAAATCTGTAAAAATTTTATTATCATCTCAATGTCTCTCAGAAAAATAAGAAGCGTTACAAATTTTTCCCTCATTGAACAAAAAAAAAACCTCATTAATCAATTTTTAAATTCAAAACCCGTAAAAAAAAAGCTTTTCTTTTTCGCAATCTAAGTTCTTAAAAAAATAAATTTTTTTCACACACATATACAGTCGAACCTCTATATTGCAAATTTTTTTTCTAAATAGCAAACTTTTTCCTGGAACCGAGAACATTTCACGATTTTCTTTAAATAACCTCTCTATAGCGTAGTGCATTTTCTATATAACGAACTTTTTCTTTTGTGACTCAATTTTTATTCTCCCTTTTTTAAAATATTTCTGAAAAAATTTCAAGTTATTCTATCTTTAACACATTTTATGTTGGTCATAAATCTTCAACTGGTTTTATTAGATCCTAACTCTCCAGCAATAGGTTCAACGTTTCCTCAAAAGGGGTAACCTTAAACTTCCATTGCCCCGTTTACTAGAAATATCTTCAAAATCCTCTTTCACCCTCATGGTTTTCCTTTCCCCTTTTTTTAATTATAAAATAATGTACGTTTAATATTACTTTATCTTTCAATTATAAAAAGTCCCAAATAATTCTAGTATAAAATTATTTTTCTTAATATTTAAAATACAGTGAATTCTTCGACATTCTTTGTCTTTTTTCCTTCAATTTTTTTTTTTGATGGGAAAGATGATAAAATAAACATATAAAATTTTAAAAAAAAGGTTTGAATAATTTTTTTTTTTTTAATATATAATTTTATAATTTAAAATTTTTTTTATTGGTTTAAAAGTATATTAAAAGATAAACCCTCTTTATAACGAATTTTCCATATAAGAATTTTTATCAGAATTTGCTACTTCGTTATAAAAGGGGCCCCACAATACAGTTGTTTCAAAACTTTTCAAAACTCATATCAAACAAATGAAAAAATGATGATCGGGAATTTTGAGTAAACTAAAAAAAAGGGGTTTTTTTTCTCTTCACATTTTTGAAACAGTTTTGAGACATTTTCCACCCCTAATAGATACGAAAAACTTTCTCAGAAATAAATAATTGAATTTTTTTTTGTAAACAGATACCATAATCATTTTAACATGGAGGGGAAAGTTTAACCCAAACCCAAAATTTATCTTTAAGATTGTTTTGAAAAAGTCATATAAGTAGGTTAATTAATATTATTCCTTAAAATTATTCTTGTAAAAACTTGAATCGAAATGGGGTGGGAAAAAAAAATGCCAACTTAAATTAAGTAGTAGACCAGGGATGGCCCAAACCCCCGCCCCCCTTGAATAATTTTACGGACAGCAGATTTTTACAACAAAAAATACGTTAATTTTGGAATATTTTTGTTTTAGTGAAGTGTTTTGTAAAACAAATATTCCCCCTGATTTTTCTATTTTTTCCTTGCTTCTTTTTATAGATCAAAAAAGGCCATTATTCGTGCAGTAGCGAACACAGGAATTTTTTAAGGGGGGGGGGCTCAAAGTTCACCAATCTTGTATCGTAAACCGATTTTGTCGATTTTCAGGGGAAAACCCAAAACGTGAAAAACTAATTATTGAATAAATAAATTTGCATTAATTAATAAAAAATTTAAACATTAATAACAAATACTTGTTAAATTTTACTGCTTAACTAGAATTATAATCAATCGGAAAAAAAAACAAAAGGGGTTTGGGGGTCAGACCCCCAAAATCCCTCCATTGTTCGCCACTGATTCAGTGGGGTGGCCGTGGGGGCCCCCCAAAGCAAAGGTTTTGGGGCTCCCAAATCGGATTTTACAAAGGATTATAAGACCATACTCGGGATCAGTCAGGTTTGGGCCCCTCTAGAATCCTCCCCCAATGGGGGGGTATTTTATCCGGCATATTGCATTTTGTGATACCCCCCCAGCATCACGTTTGGGTTTCCCGTAACTTTTTTTTAACTTACCCTGAAAATTTATCAAACATAAATCGCGTTCAAACTTTTCATCAATTCGTTCTGCAAATACACGCGTTGAATCTTTTACAAAAAATAAATAAATACTTGAAAAAAATATCTCATTATTAAAATAAGTTCATTATTTGATGTTATTGTATTTTAATTAATATATTATCAATTCCTTATGCATTAAAAAATTTTTATAGTTCATTCTTTTTTAAATTTTTTCACCCCAATAAATTTTTTGTAGTTATTTGGGTTCCAAATCTAATAAAAAGATATATATATTTATATACCTAACTTGGGATCATAATTTTTTTCGGAAGTGCCCCGAAAAAGGTCATTTCGGTTGGCCCCTCCTGTATAAAAAAAGAAATAATTAAATTTTTTTTTCCGTCGTTTTTTAAAACTTTTTAAAAAAAAGTGAAATTTTCCTTCATTGAATGTGCAGAAACATCCTGTACAAAAAAAGTGCGTGGTCAAATATGGACGCCAACCTAGTTAGCTTTTTTCTTAACTCAACCATCTTTTTTTTTTTTCGATTTTGCCCACCCTTTAAATTCATTTCCCGACCGCTAAAATTTTTGCGTACCTTTTCCCCAGTTTAGTGGACTTTTCATCCCACCCTTCTTCGGGATCGTTTGCTTTTTTAGGCAGACGTTTTGAAAACTTTGGGGGTTTCTTCCCTGCGTAATACCCCAGTAAAAAAGGGGGAATTATGGGAATACATTCAAAACCCACGTGGTTTCATTTTATGAATAACATTAGAAAATTTTCAAAAGAACGCGTACAATTTTTTTTTTTTTCCCCCCCCTTTTTTTGCGTTTTTTGGTCGGGGGAAGAGTCTCATGAAAAGCCCAATTAAATTTGGTACTATTCTCGAGTTTACATTGTAAAAATTTTTTATTCTTTAATATTTTACCCCTTTTTTTTCACTCGTTTGTAGAAAAAAGCAAGATGGAATATTGTTTTTATTTTTGGCAAACGTGGAAGCTTTCCTTTTTTTTTTCTTTTTTTTTTACTTTAAGCCCAAATGGGTGAAACACATCCCATGTAGCTTGCCCCTTTTGGCTGACGCAAATAGAAAAACCCCAACCCCAAAAAAACTTATTTTAAAATTCAGAGAAATACAAATTACCGTAAAATCCAAATTATCGCTCATTTTTTAACAAAAAAAATGAGAGGGAAAATTTTTTGGGTGCGCGTTTAACCAAGTAAAAAAAATGATAGCAAAAAAAAACCCGGTGGGGCATAAAAAAAAATTAAAAGTTTTCTACATGATCGGAATGCTATAATTTTTTAAAAAAAAATGACATACCTAATGAAGTTACGGGGGTTCTAAAATTCTAAGTGTACTATTTTTTTTAAAAACCTAGTTAAAAACTCGAATAAATGACTTAAAAAAATAAAAAAACATTTTACACGCAAATTCCCGGTTCCTTTGTAAAAAGGGGGGCTTATACGGGGAAAATACCTAAAATTAAAAAAAACAGCTTGAAAGTATAGGTGCGCGTTAAAACGCCGGTTTCGCGCTATAAGCCGGATTTTACGGGAATCCTCTCTGTAAACTTAAGTATATTAGAAATCCTTTTACGTAAAAAAAATCTTGATATTATTAATTTATAATGAAAAGAAAACCTTTTTCATTTTAAAATTTCTTTAATTTTTTGAGGTTAGGTAAACAGTTTTAAAAAAAAAATGGCTAAAAAAAATTGCCAAACAATATCTTTTTTTATAAATTCTATAAAAAACTATTTTTTAAAAAAAATTTTTTTGAAAAAAAAATCTTATTTTCAACAAAAAAAAATAAATAGGTAGGTCCGGAATTTTATTGATGTTTAAAAAACTAGGAATGAGATACTCTTATTCAATTTCAATTACACTCACAAAAACAAAGGGAATATATAAAAAAAAAAATTAAAAATCCCAAATTCCCCACTTAAAATCCCAAAAAAGAAAAAAATTTTAAATTTTTTTTTACTTTTTTTAAAAAAGTTACAATTAATATAAATATGTATGTACATGGGGCAGAATCACAACATTAAGGGGGTAAATAATTTTTTTTTTAATTATCATTTAAAATTTTCGTATTGTCATCCCAAAAAAATCTTCTATAAAATTTCAAATTCAACTGGTCCCTTTTAAAAAGTGGAAAAAAAACCCTTTTTAAGTTTGGGCACCAAAAAAAACTTGGGTGTATTTTAAATTTTTTAAAAAAATTAGTTTTTTTAAACCATTTATTTTTTTAATTTTAATTAAATTTTGTATTGCATTTCCAAAAAAAAATCATGGACAAGGTAAAAAAAATTTTTTGCCGTTTTTAATGACCCAAAAAAAAACGACATACAAACGGAGCCTATTGTTAGTCCTCAAGGGAATCACCATCGGCATCCAGCACCTTCTCTCAACGTGTCTCCTGTTGTTCAAAACTCCCCTTTCGGTTAAAAAAATCGGGGGTGTGGGATGCAAGAAGTCCTGGGCTTGCCACGTCTGCTTCATTGGTGAAGGATTTACCACGAATGATTGTCCCGGGAATGGAAAAAGGGGGTAATCTGATGGTGCAAGGTCAGGTGAGTGGGGGGGATGGCACAAAATTTCCCCCCTAAGTCGCTGTATTGTATTCCCGGCCCCCCCGCGCGACGAAGGCCTCGCGTTATTGCAATAACAGCGCCCCTTCCAAATTTAACCCCGTTTTCAATACCCGGCGTCCCAATATTTAATCATAATTTTTTGGCCCCCAAAACAATAACAATGTACTGAATTCAATAATTTCTATACTTTGACGTTTAAAAAATACGATACGACTTTAACCTTTTGAAAACCCCTTTTATATAACGTCTTTAAAGCTAAAAAATTTATTTCTCCCGACGTATATATACGTCTTTTCCCAAATACGATCTTTTTTTAAAGCACTGCTTTTTCCGTAAAAATTTTTCCGAAAATTTTGGACCTTGACAATGTATGCGAAGGATTTACTTATTAGAAATTTTTTTTGCTTCTTTATTCCTCCTTCCCCCCCCTTCAATACATCCTTTTACGCGTGCCAACGTGGAGGGAAAAGGGTTTGGGATTTGGAAACGAATCCTTGGGGAAAATTTTTTATCGCCCTTTTAAAGTCAAGGTTTTTATAAAAACCCTACAAAAAATTTTCAAGATAAGTGTTAATTTTTTTTTTTAAAAATTTTATATATGAAAAAAACCCATAGGATCACTGGTAATTAATAAACTTTTTTTTAACTTAGTATTTTTAAATTTAAATTATAAAATACATTGTTAGCATTGATATATTTATAAGCCAATATATTAAAAGTGTATTTTATTTTTTATTATTCAGAATGTTTTTGTTTGTTTACTTTCAGAAAATTTGTTTTTTAAAAATAATTTTTTTGTTCTGGCTTTTCAATATCTCGCCCCCCAGAGTTGTCACCCCCCTAAGGGGGTGCCCACAGTTTAAAACCCCCTGGAAAAATGCGGGTCCTTCTGATGCAGTGCCCCTTTTCGTTCCCAAATTTCAAACAGACCACAGTGACCGTTTGGCCCCGTTGGTGCAACTCCCTAGGGGCCCTTGAAAAATCCACCAGACACAAAACATAATCTTGCGTGGTCATAGGTGCCTTCTCTGTACGGCAAAATATCCTGGGGGGACAACCAATGTTTTGGAAACTTGGGTTGTCATACAGGGGCCCCTTTCACTGATCAGCACCCGATTGAATATGGATGCGCTACGGGGCAAAAAACACGAAAACACGCCTGTCGTTGTTTCTGACAACAGCGTGGAGGCCCCCTTCTCAGCCGTACGTCTTACCTAAGCGGATCATTTTTTAAATTAAATGCCCGAAATGGCCGATATCAAACAAGACTAGTTAAAAGGGGAAGAATATTGGTACTCATCTTAAAAAGAAATGCAACTCCCAAACTTGTCAAAAAAAATCCTCCCAAAATCTTCAACACAAGGGCTTCGAGTATTTTCCAAGAGCCCTAATTAAAGGGGGGATATCATCCCTAACACATATATATCTTCTTTATAATGATCATAGTATTTTCTATCATATGTGACTTTTTTCCTAAACCCAAAATTATTAACCTCTTGACACTTATAGGGATCAGCTATAACTCCCCCCTAGTTGCCTTTTAAACCGAAATTATCTAATTTTGCCGTAGCTCCTTAAAAATAGCGAGTTGCTATTAATAGGTGGGGCAAATTATAATCATTTTTACTGTTTGCTTAAAAGATAAATCGTGATAAAAAGTAAACGTGAATTTAGCTGTGTTTAAACACGGGGTGATTGTAGGTGTCAAAGCGTTGGAACCAACAAAAAAAAACGGCTGCACTTGGGAGGTTCCAGAGCAGTAGTTATCAATATTTACAGAGGTGGATTTCTTGCGAAAACCGGGGTCTCAATGATTTGGCTCTTTGGGTTTAAAGTTCCCACAAAGGACAATTTTCCAAGCTGTCCCGTCCCAAAAAAAAGACCAACTTTTTTAAATTATGGTGAATCTTAAACAGGGCAACTGCGCGTCTCTGAATGAGCTGTTTCACCTTACATAGGCTATGGTAGGGTTATCTGTTCAAAACCTGTACGTTAACCTTAACAAGAACAGAGGTAAAACAGCACAAAAAATTGGGTAGATGCTGAAAATGATCATGTGGTCTGATGAATCCGCTTTTTTTTAACCATGGGTGACAGAGTGCGTTGGAGAAAAAGGAACTAAAAAATGAACTTTACTTGCATTCCCACAATTCTTCAAGCTGGGGGAGGCAATATTATGATTTGGAGATGTTTTCTTGGCATTGTATGGGCTCTTTGATTCGTGTGGAAGAACGTCTGAATCCCCAAGGATATTTAAGTGTATCGCAGAGCAAGTGCATCATTTTATATTAATAAAGTATCCTGCCAGAGATTTATACTTTCAGCAGAGCAATGCTCACTCTTATATAGTTGTCATTGTCCACAGATGGTTCAAAGAGCATGGCAGAGATTTTACCTTCCTTGGTTAGCCTCAGAATCACCAGATCTCAATCCAATTGGGGATCTAAGGGATGAGATCAAACGGGGCATCTGGCAGCTCAATTCAGTACCTTTAAATCTGAAGGCACCTTAAAGTGTAATTCATCGCATATGGTCTCAAATTCCTCACACCATCTATCAACAAACTCGTAGAGTTCATTCCTAGAAGAATCCAAGGAGTATTATAGTAAAAGATGGTTCAGAATTGTATTGAAGAGGTAATCATAATAATTTGGTCTTTCAGCGTATATTCTATTCGATAGTTACGTTTATTTCCGTTTAGGTATTGTTCTGCCTATTTGGCTGGACGGGGAAGAAAACCCGAGTTAGAGAGGATAGACCTCTCGGATGGTCTATTGTTACACTGGACGTCATGTGTGTGTGTTGTGTGTGATGCCGTCATCCTTTCTTTCAACATCCTTCTTATTTTATCAACAGATATTAGCATTTTCATCGAGATAAGTTGTTCTATAGTGTGATCATACATCTGCGCTATAATTTTCAATTAATTTTGTTGTCCAATGTTATTATCTCGAACATAAAATTATAACTAATATTCTTTAGTAATATTCTTTCATAGAAGAACCATTTTCATGAAGTAGAATTTTTATTTCCATTCAACAATTACATATTTTTTAAATAATTTCCTTATCATAGAATTCTAGAATAACTTAAAAAATCCACAATAATAGAAAAGTGTTCCATTGCTGAATTTAACGGTGTTTTCCCTATTATTTCTTTAATTTTATGAGAGAAAAACCGAATATATATAATGAATCAAATATAAATAGAGGTTGATAATACTATAATTGAAGAGGTGAAATATCAGATTCTCCGGAATATTTAACTAAATCTTTGATGACCTCGTATCTTAATTCTGATTTAAAAATAGAGCGTTGTGATTGAAACCATTGCTTTTGATTCTACGTAACACAAATGATATATTAAAGTATCATATAGTGAAGCATGGCATTTTAGTTCTATACACTAGTTCAGAATTTCAGTTCTTCAATGTAAAAAAAGAACTGGTCTTGTGTTTTGTCCTCAAGCTAAGAGTCGCAGGTTAATAGAGCTTCTGAACTGCTCTTACATTTATAGACAACAATGCTTTATTCTTATAGACGCCTTTAATGATACTTCAGTTGGGGATTCCCCAACCACAGGATAACTTGTAACTGGGGTCGGAGCCATGAAAAATAGCCAACGGGCAGCTTCAGGTCATTTCAAATTTATAAAAACTTACAGGTATGGTGTTACGTGAAAAACTAAATTACGGCTACATACAGGGTCAATAAACAAATTCAACTTGTCTGTCAACAGTACGTTGAACCTAATTTTTCAGTGCTAGTAATTGAACTTTTAACTTAGCATTGTTAGATGATATGCAATCCCATTCCGGGAATAGATTTTTTTTAAAAAAGAAAAGGTATGGCATTTCGTTTAATAAATATAATAGTATTGATCCATATCCACTTGAGAGGAGAAAACAATATCATCATTTTTCTACTTTTCGGCTAGATTTGTATTTTTATTTTCTCGGAAAAAGAAATGCGGAAAAGTAGATCACATTCATACAGGTAAGGTGTACCTTTTTAAAAAGTTAACATGTTTTGCTAAATCAGTCCAGTAACATTTTTTTTCTTGAAAATTTTAGCATAAATATCAGTTTATGATGGACCGATCTTTAATCTCAAGATTTTAATACGATCATTTAAAATTACTCAAATTATACAATCATTTTATTTAAACTTTAAAAAATTTAGCTGTTGCATAATTCTTAGAAATCTTTATATTTTAGCATTCAAAAATCGCTACCACAATTATAGAGATTCAAAGTTTTATTCTAAATTGCAGCCATAAAAATAGTTTTCATATTATGTAACAAAATAACATCGTTAAAAAGTTTCTTTATATGTATAAAAAAGAAGGTTTCCTTCTCCATTTTTAGAGTACATTAGTAGTTTAAAATTTACTTTTAACTATTCAAAAATAACATCTGTGTTTCTACGTTTCAAACTTCCTTTGTGACAATTTTCACATACAAAGCAGATGTTCTTCAGTTCTTTTTTTTTCCCCTTTTTCATTCAGTACAATAGCCAGAAAATCTAGGAAAAATGCTAGCCAGCCATTTTGTGATTGAAAATACGGAAACTTCTTTTTTAAAACTTATATCACAGCAATGTGCTCTTTTACGTTTAACACCTTTTTCTTTCGGTGCTTAATGAAGATGCAATCTAGACTATGTTCTGTTAACATTCTAAGATTCGTAATTTGAGCTGATCGAACTTCCAATCTCACAACAGGGGGAATAAAGGGAAATTATTTTACTGAAATTTAAAAGGAACTCTTAATTGGTAGTCTGTATAAATATTTTGTCAATGCATAATAACACAGCTTCTCAAATATCTGCATGCCTCTGTTGTTCTCGTGTCCATGGATTTGGCAAAGAAGCATAAAAATCTAAGATTCCACCGAAGGTGGTAACAACGCGACTTCCAATTCCAAGAGCATCCAAGTGATAGAGGATCTCTTACAGTGGTTCCAGAAGTGGAATTAGAGCCACTTCAATGCTTTTGGGGTAAAAGCTGGGCACTCGAAGATATGTTTTGGTGTAAGCAGTTTTATTTCCGGGCAGTTTTCACACTCTCTGTAAGACCTTGTTTCATCAGGATGGATTTTCATGCCCTTGTAATGATGAGTTCTAAATCTTGTGGTTGTGGATGTTTTGATTCTTGGGGAGTCAAAGTTTGCAGAAAGTAGTTTCTGAAAGGAATGGGTTAAAAGTCTAGATCTGGCCACAGCGTTAGCATCAGCAAGTGTAATGATGGTACAAGGTTGGCCATGGTATCTGGCTTCTTAGGTCAAAGGATCAGCATACTCATTTCCTTTGATGCAGGTATCCGATGTATCACTCAGGATTTCCTCCAGTAATGTATCTGCTCGAGTAGAGGGGGGTGATGTTAGTCTCTCAGCTTATGATGATCTCTAAAGCAGATTTAGAATTTTAAAGGATTATCAATCCTTCTGTTGTATCCATACCTTGCGAGTCACTCATGTATATGGAGAGGGCATTTTAGTGCTTCTGCTGAAGTTAAAAATAAATTTTAAAAGGAAAGTGATGTACGAAATGCGATAGTGCTCGTGTGTCCATAACACCAATAATATGTTTTGATTGCATTTAACGTTTGATAAAAATTGTGTTTAGTTTCATGAAGAGAATCAAATATGAGAGTAATTTAGTTATGAAATGACTGTACAGACAAAAGTGTTATATCAAATTCATTACAATGACTAAAAAATATCTTTTAACACAGTAATAGTGATATTATTAATGTACGATCGCAGCCTTTTTCATTCATTAACATTTCTTTAAAAAGCATTGAAATACGCTCACGGATAATGAAAATTAACGCCCCATGAAGGAAGTATTGAATTGAAATTGAAATTTAATATAGATAATGATAAAGATGGAAGGTACACTTGATCTAAAAACGAGAAAGTAATGTGTATAGCCATCCATTCAATGTCATGTTGGACCACCTCGTGCAGTGATAAATATCGTAAAATGGATCGGGACTGAATTGATTAGATACCCGATGTTATCATGTGAAGACAGATCCACAAACCTCTAATAAATCCTCCAAATAATGCATAGAATGGTACGGTGGTATGCCTCATTTCAATTGCTTTTAAATATGCTCAAAAGAGCAGTGGCGTCTTAAGATTTCTAGAAACACTGGGCCCTTGTACAGAAATAGGCCCGGACAGTGGATCATGAATAGCATACGTTGTCAAATACTCGTTCAAATGGTAACCTCGAAACAATAGATGTGCGGACAAAATCTAATAAACCTAGGCATTGCCGATTTATCCATTGGGCGCTGGGGTGGGCGCCCAGAGTCCCGAGTACTGGATAAGCTGGACTTAACTATAGATTTGCTTGTTATAAACTTCGATCCTCCAGTTCCCAGAGGGCCTGTAGATCTTCTGCACCCATGGCCCGAAATGAGCTTAAATTGGTTCTGAAGTTAGGTGCAAACCGACACGACAGACTTCCATCTCTCGATTAAAAGAGTCATGATGGGTACGGTGGTAGGCCTAGGCCTAGACACTGACGACGGACATGACATAATAATGCGGTGTTGGCACTGTTGCTACTTGGCATACATAGTTCGAAATAGAACGAGACGAGCCCCCCTTCCCTACCGGTGGTCCATGCCTTAAAATGTCCTTGAATAGAACTGTGTCCAAGAAGAGGACAGTCCATGGAAAAATCTAAGCTTGAGTCTTGAACATACAAGAGTCGTACATTATCCTGCTAATAAACTGGAATATCACCCAAATGAATTTCCCGAAGAATAATCGAGGATAAAATTAAAAATAAGAATTTGAAAATCTAAAAACTCATTAATAAAACCAAACCTAAGTCCTAAATGCAGTCTGAAAGTAATATTTGCGTACCAGCCGTTATCCAGAATTCTATTGATTTAAAAAAGTCTTACGCAAAAATTTGATTTAAAATATAGGAATATAATTTCATCATTAATTTAATTTGAAACGAAAATGAATTGTGAGAGAATTGTACTGGTAAAGTAGATTGTGTTTTAACCACTTATAAGGAAATTTGTCCTTCGAAGTTACACAATTAATCACCCGAGAATCAGAACAAAAATCAAACATACGTTTACTAAGATTTATTATTTAAACGATTTAAATTGAAAGCTGAAAAACTTAGCAAATTATTTATAAATAATTTTAGAGATTTAATGAACACAAGGAGAGTTATTCAAATACTCAATTATTTTAACGAATGGTTAGCAATAGAGTAGAATCCAACAAAAATTCAACGAATCATAAGTCTTTGGAAAATAAAATTGGCTTAAGGTATCCGACTACGTTCGGAACCGTGATTTTGCAAAAGCGTATAAATGGATAATATTTATGATATTTAGTGTCACTTAGATTAGAAAATGTATATAAAACTGTTTTAAGAATAGTATTACAATGAAAAATTATTTAAGTACAATATTTCGGCTAAAAATTAACTTTTAATAAACTTTTTTCAAAATGTTCTCCTTTTGTGAAAAATGCTTCTATTATAATAATATTTTGCCTGTATATAGCTCAGACCTCTGTACGGAGGATCAACTAGAATTTTTGAAATATATAACTGAGAAGTGGATTTATCCATGTTTTACGATAACAGAGGGGAGAAATTTTAAGAAAAACACCGAAATTGTTCAATTGGGTAACTTAAAATAATGTGAATTTTTCAAAATATAGTTGGTTCTTTTAAAGGTTGAGCTAAAAATTACGGGAAAATATTATTAAAAAGAAGATTTTTCAAAAAGAAGAAATTTTGAAAAAAGATTTTCTTCTAATTTTGCGAAATTTGTATTTAAATAATTTTTTTGTCAAAATGTCCTTAAAACAATTTTATACATGTATTCTAATCTAAGTGACACTAAATATCATGAAAAATATCCATTTCTGCGCTTTTCTAAAATCACGGTTCCGAACGTAGTCGGATACCTTAAGAATAATTGCAGAATTACCTTCCATATACATTTTGGATGAACACTGTTAACAAAGAAAAAATATATTTGCCTTTCATGTTGAAAAAACATTCTTGAATCAAGGCGAAATACCAATAGCAGTTCATTTAAAATAAAGGATATTAATGATACTTAAAGGCATTCAATGATTAATTACTATACATTAAAAAGAATTCTCTCTCTTCTAATAACTATAACTATATGCTTAAAATTGAAATAAAAAAAACGTGGTTGTATGATAATTTTACTTCAGGGTTTGCAATAAATTATTTTAACTCCGTAATTTTAATAAATAAATTAATTTACAAGGTATGTTCAAATGAAAAGGAAGAAATGACACTATGGGTGTAAATGAAAACTTTATTCAAAGTATGCACCATAAGCCTGAGCACGATTCCTTTGCTTAACGAGCCGAATAATTCCTTGTTCCCAAGATTCCTGTGGCCGTGATGAGATCCAGTCCTTCATAGCGTCCCTCAGTTCGTCTAATTCGAGTTGAAGCGCTTCCCTTTCATATGTTGTTTAGGTGACCACATACATGGAAATAGCAGGGAGACGTGTCCGGGCTGTAGGACAGATGGTCAATCTGCTCCTTATTGAACTTGACCAGTGTGTGGCTCTGGAGACGGGAAATACATTATCATAAAGCAGAACCACACCTTCCGTGACGATGATTAGTGGTCGTTTAACACCTTCCGCTGTTAGAAATCGGATAAGGACTCGTTGCTCCTCAGTCATCGAATTTAGAAATATGAACGCCATTCTGCCCTCACACGCACTGCGGCATCCATTGGACGGTGCTCTTTATAAGAGCCTCCTTTGCTCTTTCCTGCTCCGATCCCCACCGAGACTCCATTCGCATCCCTAGAGGTCTCCATAGCGGCATAAGCAAATATGTTAACGGTTTCGTTGTTACGTCGTTTCGTAACTTTTCATTTGCATACCTCTTGTAAATTCCTCTAAACTGTTAGAGAAATTTCAATGAAAATCTATGTTTATTTGTGAATGTTATGGAGGAGGTAGCTTTGTGGTTATGGCACGAGCTCGTGTCCCACGTGTCATGAGTTAGAGTCTCAGTGCTACTGAAGACCCGCCGTGTAGAAGGGCTGATGCATGTTAAATCTGTCTTGATTCAATGGCCTTCCGTTAGCGTGGTGAGCAGAAACATCTTAAGGTATCCGACTACGTTCGGAACCATGATTTTAAAAAAGCGCATAAATGTATAATTTTCATGATATTTAGTGTCACTTAGATTAGAATACATGTATAAAATTGTTTTAAGGACATTTTGACAAAAAAAATTATTTAAGTACAATATTTCGGCTAAAATACTTAGAATAATCTTTTCAAAATGTTCTCCTTTTTGAAAAATGCTTCTATTATAAATAATATTTTGCATGTAGTGGGTCAGACCTCTATACAGAGGCTCATTTTGATTTTTGAAAAAATTTACATTTTCAGGTTACAAAACCCCTTAAAATAACTATCAGCTTTGTTGTTTTTTTTTAAAATTTCTCCCTCTGTTGTCGTAAAACATAGATAAACCCACTTCTAAGTTATACATTTCAAAAATTCTAGTTGAGCCTCTGTACAGATGTCTGAGCTATATACAGGCAAAATATTATTATAATAAAAGCCTTTTTCACAAAAGGAGAATATTTTGAAAATGGGTCATTCTATGTTCATTTTTTGTCAAAATATTGTACTTAAATAATTTTTTATCGTAATACTATTCTTAAAACAATTTTATATAAATTTTCTAATCTAAGTGACACTATAAATATCGTAAATATTA
The DNA here is from genome assembly GCA_019973955.1 of Trichonephila inaurata madagascariensis. Classification (NCBI taxonomy): domain Eukaryota; kingdom Metazoa; phylum Arthropoda; class Arachnida; order Araneae; family Nephilidae; genus Trichonephila; species Trichonephila inaurata. Next base: position 14,858 of record BMAV01001647.1, read on the forward strand.
TCCATTTATACGCTTTTCCAAAATCACGGTTCCGAACGTAGTCGGATATCTTAATCTTCTTAAAGGAGGATAATTCCCTGAATTTTAGAGTCCCAGTAGGGCTCGCCCCCTCCTCAGCCTCAGTGCTGACTAAGAAATCGGCTTCTTCATTACCATCAATCCCCACGTGGGATAAATATGATGTACTCTGTAAAAGCTTATAAAGCTAGAAATTATATTAATTGTGAACCATACTTTTTAAAGCACGATTCTATTTATAGTATTATTTTTCAGCAATAGATGAAAGCCCTGACTAATGCCTTAAAAAAAACCCCTAAATTTCAAAATTTTTTTATTCATCAAAAAAGAAAGAGATATTTCATCTGTAATATAACACAGACGTGACTTTTTGTGTAATAATGACAGTCTATGAGTTCAAAATCAGACGGAATGCTTGAGAATAACATCAAGTAACAAAATATTTCATTGTTTGAACCTCGTATCAACGAAAAATTGATGGAACTATCACAGTTTTATTTTACCTATTCGACATTTTTGTGGTATAGCCAAATAAAACACATAGTTTTCAGTGGAGACTTTTACCGTCTGGTTTTCAAGCTTCACGGAAAGAAAAATATATCGCATTTATTGTATGTCATGTATCACGTTTATTTTTATTAAGAAAGTCGTGTTCTTTTCACTTTCTAGCTTCCCATTGTCCATGATGAAAAATATCTTCTTCTTTCTCTTGTATCTTTCTCGAAATTCACTCTGACAACTCTAGTAGTTGCTTCACTGTAATTTTACTGCCTAAAATATTCTGGTTCTGCCATTTCGGTATTGTTTTCGCTGATGATGTATTACGAGTTTTCATTTTAACCCTTTCCACCTTTTTTTTAAAAGCATTCTCGTTAAAGATTTACATGCCTATTGTTTGTTTGTTTTAAAAGTCTATAACAGTGTGTGGCGTTGTATGCAAAAGTTCTCTTTATATCATGTAATGAGTTGAGTTATGAAAGCAGAAGGTAATCAATGCAATTTTAATGACATCATGTTACAATAGTAAGATCTATTATTGCTCGGCTGCGCGCAAAGTTTGTGACTTGAAAGTCACGAATTCGATTCCTCGTTTTCGTTTTAATTACATTCGTCCCACGAAAGATCTTTCAAGAATCAATTATAATCAAGACGACCCTAAACATTTCCAGAAACTAGCAATAACTCCTGCTCACTTTTTTAAAGGCTATCTTCGGCTAATGTTAAAGAATAGGGGGCCCAAAATTTGGAATATTTTTCAGATATAAAAATACTCAACACACACAAACATTAATATTTATATTCTGGCTACACTATCCCTAGAGAACACTTATTTTATCAATACTACTATTTTATCCGAGTTTTGACACATTATTTCTTGATAAAATGCGTTTTGCATTTTTTTTCTATACCGAATGCTAAATGAGCTACCCCTTCACATGTTAAAAAAAAAACTAATTATTTATAAAATATTTTAAAATTTTTTAAAAACACTGTATTATAAACAAATGCATGAGTTACAATGTCACACTTTTTTATAAAAACTGAGGCATTTTTTCTGTCCGAAAATGGCCCCTTTAAGTTCACGCTATGTACATATGGCGAAAACAGCAAATTTATTTTAATTAATTTTCAAGGACTCTGTTTCCGAAAAAACCCACAAAAAATGAGACTAAGAATAAAACCTTTTTTTTATTTATCAAATTCATTTAAAAACCCTTTTAATTTTTTTTGAAAAAGGAAAAAAAATTTCTACTACTTAAGGTATTTGAATACTTTTTCAGAGTATCGCCTGATTTATAATATACATAAAAAATTGTTTTTAAGTTTATTACAAGAAAAATTTTTTAAAAATCCCAATTTTTTATATTATTTAGAAGTGGATTTATTAATATTTTAATACATCAGAAAAGAGAAATTTTTAAAAAAAAACATCGGTTATATATTACTTCAATTGGTAGTAACTCTGAAAATATTGTGAATTTTTCACAAATCCTAATTCTTGTTATGTAGAGAATTCTTATCTATATACAAGCAAAATATTATTATTTTAGAAGCATCTTCCAGGGAAAGGAAAATGTTTTGATGTCATTTTTTTCTTTTTACCCAAAAAAATTGCATTAACGTAATTTTTTCTTGTAATAATATTTTTGAGACAATTTTACATGTTTATTCTAATTTGGATGACATTAAATATAAAAAAATTTAGTTGTAAACGGGTTGGCTTGTGTTTGGGGTAAATTTTTGAAGAAAAAACGCATGCGGCTTATATCCAGAAATGTACAGTATATTAATTTAATAGTGAAAATAGGTTAAATATTATAAACTTCATTGCACAAACTGTAAAAATATCCTTATCAATATGAAGAAAACTCCTGATTCATAATGAATCGAAATAGTATATAAGTCAAAATACACAATTTTTATTATTAAAGATGGTGCTTATTTTGAGTACTTCTCCTATCACCTTTCATTGGGAACAGCCCATACTATTTTTGATGTTGAAGTTGAAGCAATTAAGGCTGTCTTCGGTAAAACTACGAGAGCTTGAACTAAACGCGAAACACGTTTTCAGACAGAAAAATGACCCAATTTTCATGGAAATTTGCAATATTATAACTCGTACCTCTTTTTTAACTATGTTGGGGTTTTTAAAAAAGTCAAAAAAATTCCGTGAATACTTTTTTTTTTTAAATGTGAAACAAAAACCCCTTTAACATTACGGTATAGGAAAAAAAAATGCGAAACACATTTTTTTAAAAAAAAAATGGATCAAAACTCGTTTTTAAAAAATAGGAAGTATGACAAAAATGCTGCTCTTTAAAGGATAGTGAAACCCAAAAATATCATAAAAAATTTTTTCATTTCTTTTTTTATCTGAAAAAAGTTCCAAAAATTTGAAATCTTGTTCTTTTTAAAATTAACCGAAAAAACCGTGAACTCTGGCTCATCTAAATGTCGTCCTTTCCCATCCGGGGTTTCCTGTTCTCGGATTCCCAAGCTAAGGGGTGGCCGCGGAGCCGAGGGGGTATGGGGATCGGATCGTGGCCGCCTTTTTGACAGAGTTCGAGTCCGGTTTCCCTAAAAACCCGCCGTGTAGGGCAGGGGATGCACGTTTAAAACTGTCGAGAGCTGGGGAAAATTCCCCCCAGTTGGTGTGGTAGTTGGGGAGGGGAAACTCCGGGGGTCGTTCACGTCCCCTTGACCATGGTTCCAAAAATTTCGTGGGGGCCCCTCACCAAAAGCCCCGTGTTTGCTAAAAAAAGGGGGCGACATTTAAAAACAATCAAAAACAAAAACCCAAAAACTGCGATTTTAAACTAATTTCCAACCGGGGCCCCAAACCCCTTTGGGATCCGTAACGGAAAAGTGAAAAACATAATGAAAGATGAACGAAAAAAATAAAAAAGATTGTTCCTTTCAATGGATTCCATCCCCTGTGGGATCCTCCGGGAATGAAAAAGCAGATGAGCCTTTTTTTGTTAATCAGGTCTCGGGTAACCCCGGTTAGGGTATAAGGTCCGCCTTATTGGGGATCAAGCCAAGACGGGCTATATATTTTTTCTTTAAAAAAACGGACGAAAAAGGAAAAACCCTGGAGAAAATTTTATCTTTTTAATCTCCTTGATTACCGAAGAAACAATGCTGTGGTTGCCTTTCGTCTCTCGACCAAGCATGATTGTTTATATGCACATCTTTGCCGATTCATATTAGTGGATAGTCCTGCTTGCCCCCCGCCTGGATCCCATCTCCCCGACAAATTCCCCTCACGAACCCGCACCTTTCCCCCATACTGGGAAGCTAGAGATTCTTTGAACAATTTAACCTTGATTTTATGTTTCTCATGTTCTAATGCTTAATTCCACTTCTGTGTTCGATGTTATTTTGCTATTTATGTGTTCGATGTATTTTGTATTTTACAGTTTTCTCTGTATTTGTGTATTCTTTTGATAATGTCTGAATCACCTGCTGCATTGGAAATAAAAAAAGTCTGCCCTCCCTTTCGTTCTAGTTTTATTCTCTGTAGAAAAACCCGGGGTACCCCAGTGATTCTTCTCTATTTCCGACCCGTAACGGTAACGGTTATACATTTACGTGGAACCTTAGAGATAGCTCTATTATCCACTCATCATAATAAATTGAACAGAGAACAATTTGTTGAAGTTACATATAAAAATAAAAAGCAGTCCACATTAAATGCAGCGAAATAACGCTGGTGGAGGGGTGGGTGGAAACCACTCTCCCAGTTGATTTAGTTTCTGTTTCGCTTTCATAGGAAAACGAAGAGAAAATGACGTCACATCTCTATAACATCAAAGCCCGTCTTTCAACCGTCTGCCGCATTTTGACGGAACGAGGAGAGAAGGGATATATTTTTTTAATAACAAGGATTAAAAGAATAATATTTATAAGTCCGTTACACGTTACCTCTATGATAACTTCGTGCGGTTATTGAAAGGAAGTTTTAAATAACCACTTGGAAGAAAAAGTAAGAAAAGGTAGAGGAATTTGAAATAAGATCATGAGGGGTGAAGTTGCCACACTAAACGCGATCAAAAACTTGCATGGCGCGGGGGAGGGGAATAATTAGAGTGAGTGAAGTCTTGCAAAAGAAGACAACTAGTATAACAATAAAGCTCATAATTTTTTAATTCGTATCAAGACATTCTCATCCTTTTCAGAGCTGGGAAGTGTTGATACGAGTGATTAAGAACTGCTCTAGGTCTCTTAGAAGAGCTAGGAATAGAATTGTCGTAAGCCGGGATTTCCCTGATAAATTCATTTGAAATCTGTGGTAACCGGTTGAAGAAATTTTCTGATTGTTTTTTGATGAAATCAAGAAGCGGCGGAACATTAAGATCTTTATGCAAGACTTCGTTCCTGACAAAACCAAAAGTGCGTTTGCTGCTCTACGCAGTTGAATGTTTTGAAAAGTGTGCAATCTTTTCAGGTGAGTAACTGCCGCCCCTGCCCAGATGGGAGAAGCGTACAGCATGATGGGGCGAAGAATGGCTTTGTATAATAGAACCGGCCTTTTAAAGCGAGCTTGTGCTCTTGGGAGAAATCAAGCGATTTAGAGTGTTTCTCATTCCAGCCGCCTTTTGGTGGGCGGAACGGATGTGTTTAGCAAAAGTTTAATTTAGTATCAAGTATTAAATCTAGGTACTTATATTCAGTAACCCAGGGGATAGGCTGATTAAAAATGTTGACATGCGGGAGGTTTCCGATGCACCGCTGTCTCGTAAAGAAGATGCATGCGCTTTTAGAATTTCCGACCCTCCATCTTGTCATCCAATTTCTTGTTTGGCGCAGTATAGCCAAAACTGGCTCTTGCGCCATAAAACACCAAATTCAACTCAACTCAACTCTGTAGAAAAATTCAAAAAGTTGGTTAAAGATTAACGTAGGCAGGAAGAATATTTTACCTCGTAATTCCAAATAAAAACTGTTATGTGACCAGGGACGTCTTAAGGCTTCTTGAGGCCCTGGGACCCTACATAAATGTAGACCCCACCCTTAAGAGTAGACAGTACATAGCATAAGTTGTCAAAAACTCCGACAATAATCCGAAACAAACAAATGTGCATGACTTCCAATCGCACAAATCGGCTGGGCTGACTGCAGCCTTTTGACTGAATGAGTAATGATGGTGTATGGTGATTGACCTAGGACTATACATGGACGACGGTCTTTAGATGTAGCCTATACACATATAATCCAAAAATCCCACTTTTTCGGAGAATACAACCGGAAATAACATTTAACCGTTGAAATTATTCGAATCGGGATCTTATTAAGGCTGAGTTGAGAACGAAACGAGGCCCCTATTGTGGCTGAGCTCCTCGGCCCGGGCCCAGTTGTCCCATGCCTTTAAACATTCCTGTATGTGATTGAGGCTTACACACGATAATATTTTCTTAATAAATATCCATAGTCCTCTCCTTAACAAAGCATGGATATGGAAAGTAGGATTCCCACTCAGATGTCGATCTTGTCATCTAATCGTGATTTAAAAATAAGAGTATTAACGCTTTGTTTACTGGACTTTGAGTTGGGGAATAAATGAGCCGAAAATATATGTTCTATATAAAAATAATAACTTGTATATAAAAAGAGCACGTGATGATTAAAATTTCTAAAACTATTTTTTGTTTTTATTGACACAAATCTGGGTGCAAAAGTCCCGAAAATCAACCTAAACACTGAAAAAAGTATAAACAATCCAATCTTTTGCACCGGAATTCCTACATAATACAGAAAGGTATTGAAATATTTTTAATTAAACATTTCTTTTAGCTATTCTCGGTTTTATATATTGCATAGTATGTGAACTAGTTATTGATTCTTTAATTTATATGATTTCAATACCAAAACTATTTATAAAAACTTTTAATGTAATTATTATTTTTTAACACTTTGAAAAAGAAAAATATATGAACTACCGTCTTTTATTTTTCAAATGTTGGCGACGGATGATAGAAATTCACATCATTTGGAGAGATGTCAACCATTACGGAATACATTAATAATTGGTTAATTCCCAGTGAACGGTACGCTCCCCGTCCGCCATCTTGTTTTTGGCGATTATTGGCGAAACGCGACTCCGCGAAGCACACGCCAAGTATGTAGGTCGATGTATCTTCGTGCTAGATCTAGAAACTCAGCGTGAACTTTTATGGAGTCGTTCTCCGAAAATAGTCACCAAAAACAAGAAAATACAACAAAACAATAAATTTCTAAAATTTTAGAAAGACAAAAAACACTTTCATAAAATTAAAAAAGGCATAAACACTTACTTTTTAATTCTTCATTACCTTAAAATGGCGCCAAAAAAAATCGCCAAAATAGTGTACCGTTCACTGGGATAGACCCTAATAATTTTTTGTAAACAGTTTTTTTACAGCGTTATTTAAAGGATATAGCAGGGTATAGAAATATGATGAAATTATGGCTAAATATTTTTTTTTCGTTGCATACCGTCTTCAATGGGTTTTTGAAGAAGTATGCTGTGTTAATGTATATAAGGCATTGGATTTCAATAATGAGTGTTCAAAATATTTGCTTATGGTTAAACGAAGTTACGCTAATCATAAAAGAACAAATTAACTTTAATGCTGCTGATTACTAGGAGAAACACATGAGACATATAGCTATACGATATTCTACAAAAAGGTACACATCCGGAATAATAATATTGTCTTGCCAAATGACAACAATGAAAGTTCACAGTTTAATCAGTTCGCTTTACTTCATGTAGACAGGTTAAAGTAAAGAGAAAAATCTCATTTATTTTCTAAGTCTTAGAAATATGACTTTAGAAATATTATTTAAAAGATATTACTTTTTTTAGTGGGTACGTATTCAATATAATTTCGGTAGTCTTCTATGACAGCCCTTCCCTTGGTGGGTTTTTTTAAACCACGCCAGAATGGCACAAAGGAGCGTTTTTCAAGCCGAGATCGAGGAAAGCGAGAAAAACATTGCTTTATCTGTAAAAGTAAAAATGGAAAACTTTATGACTCCAAGATCTAAGTCATCTAAAACATAGCTCTAAAAATAGAAAACTAACAATATTCCAAAAAGAATAAATTGATATCCACACACACACACACACACAATAGGACAAACGTGGAAATTTTTTAAATTTATGGAAAAAATAATAACTAAAAAAAAGAATATTAACACATTCTAAAATAGTAGAAACTTGTGGTCAAAAGAGAAAAATTAAAGTTCTAAGTTCTAAGAGCAAATACCTCTTAAGGTATCCGACTACGTTCGGAACCTTGATTTTAAAAAAGCGCATAAATGGATAATTGTCAGGATATTTAGTGTCTCTTAGATTAGAATACATGTATAAAATTGTTTTAAGGACATTTTGACAAAAAAAATTTATTTAAATACAATATTTCGGCAAAAAATTAACTTAGAACAATTTTTTTTCCAAATGTTCTACTTTTGTCAAAAATGCTTATATTATAATAATATTTTGTCTGTATATAGCTCAGACCTCTCTACGAGACTCAACTAGAATCTTTGAAAATTCATATTATTTTCAGGTTATCACCAATTTAAATAATTTGGCGTTTTTTCTTAAAATTGCTCCCTCTTTTTGTAAAACATGGATAAACCCACTTCTAAGGTATATCTTCAAAATTCTAGTTGGCCTCTGTCAGAGGTCAAAAGTATATACGGGAAAAATATTATTATAATAGAAGCTTTTTCCCCGGAGAACATTTGGAAAAAAATATTCTAAGAAATTTTTTTGCTATTCTTTAAAATTTTTTTGTAAAAATTTTAAATAAATACATGTTTTTATTAAAATGACACAAAATATCATTAAATACCCGTATCCTTTTCAAATACTTTGGGGGCGTGTCCCCTTATTAAAACCGGTTGAAAACGACCAAATTCAGTCAAGACAGATGTTTTTACTTTTGAATACAGCTATCTTTTGGCTTTACAAAACATACTTTTTTTTTTTTCCCTACCAAGGGGGCCAAGCTACAATAATTTTATAAAGTTAGAAAACGGAAGTGTGGGTGTTTGATCTCCCAAAGTGCATTTAAATTGTTCAAAATCTATCATGGAGAGTCTGAAAAAAATTTTTTACAAATGTTTTTCTAAAAAACGAACTTGATATTTATATTTCTAAAAATGTACTAAAATATTTCTTGTTGTATGAATACTTTTTTTTAGTTAGGACTTTTATTTAAATAGTGGTATCATAAAAAAGTGACTTTTCTTATAATGTTTCTCAATCAGTTCTAAAATTTTCAAATTTTAATAAAAAATTAAAATTTTAGTACATTCCTTTGATAAATGCATTTAAATTTTTTTTTGATAATACTTTACTAAAAAAGTTTTTTTACTTTTTTTCTAATTGCTTTGAAATTTTAGAAAAAAATTCTAAAATTTCACTTATAATTGTGATTTTTGGGGAAAAAACAAATTTTTTTTAGTTTGGGTTTAAAAATTGGATTTATTGCTTTGAGTCCCAAAAAACATTAATAATGTTCAAATGTTTTTTTTGCCAAAAAGAGAACGTGTTAATACCTTAAATCGACACGTTCGGAACCATTTAAAAAAGCGCATAAATGAATAATTTTCATGATATTTAGTGTCATTTGACTAGAATCATGAAAAAAATTATTCAAAGGACTTTTGAAAAAAAAATTATTTAAATGCAATATTTGGGAAAAAAAATTAACTTAGAAAAACCCTTTTTTTCAAAATGTTCTCGTTTTGTGGCTTCTATTAAAATAATATTTTGCCTGTAGTGCTCAGACCTTTGTCAGGGGCCAACGGTTTTTAAAAAAATTCATTTTTTTTCAGAGTTACAACCGATTAAATAATTATCCGTTTTTTTTTTAAAAATTTTTTTTCCCCTTTGTTGACGTAAAAAAGGAGTAAATCCACTTCTAAGTTATATTTTAAAAAATTCAGTTGAACCTCGACGGGGTCGGCTATGACAGGCGAAATATTATTATAATAGAAGCATTTTTCAAAGGAGAATATTTTAAAAGGTTCAATCTATTTCTTTTTTGTAAAAATATTGTACTTAAATAATTTTTATTGTAATACTATTCTTAAAATAATTTATATATACATTTTCTAATCTAAGTGACACTACATATCATAAATATTATCCATTTATACGCTTTTGCTTATTCATGGTTCCGAACGTAGTCGGATACCTTAAATTGACTTCTTGAAAATATATTAAAAACATTCTATAGAAAATACTTCATTCAAGTACTGTATTTTTTATTGTTTTGCGAATTTTCCACTACAAATTCATTCATAACCCATCATCATCATCATATCTGGCAAGACAGCCCCTCGTGGGCCAGTGCCTTCCTTTGAAGATTCCTTCATGAAGACCTTTTGTTCATTTTTGCTTTCCAAATTTTCCCGTTTACAATCCCAAAGTCTGATTCCCCTTAGCCTCCTCATCTCAGCCTTTGTAGCGGCAGAAATTTAGCTCTATGAAGCAAAAAATATTACAGCTTCCAATTTTCATATGCATATTTCGTCTTCCATGTCCTTCCCGAGAAATAATCCGGGAGAATTATCTTCATTAAATTTCCTAACAATAGGTTTTTTTATATGGTAGAGTCGTTAACTCTACGCCTAGCCCCCAACCTTCAGAACCAGTCTCCTGATATAATCCCCAAAGGCAGGGAATCCGGCTATACCCCGGACACTGGGTACCCATTTTAGTCACCTTCTACGACATGCATAAGCTACATTGGGACTATTCTTCACACTTGGTCACTACACGGGTGCATTCATAATCTTTCTAAGCTAACATCACGTAACAATCAAAATCTTTTGATGAACCACATACATCTCCTTATGCTCTTACACACATCTTCTGGATTCTCTCTTGCTATCGAACGTCATCTATATTCATAACCATCACGTGTTCTTAACCATACTGTTGTATAACTCTGTAACACAAAGGCTGATTAGAGTCGCTGGTCTCAACTCTATATAGTTATATGATATCAAACTGCAACGAAATTCTTTGCTGGACATCATACAGAGCCAGTCTACTTGCAACCCTCATTATCGTCTGTGACTGAATTCTAAACCATTCCGTTCATATTGTGGTGTTACAGACAGATGTCTTAAAAATCCACTGGGAGAGTAATTCCAAGGCAGCTAAGCACCGTGAAATGATCGAAGGTACCATGAATGGTATAGAGATTCCTTGGGTTGTGTCTGCGAGCATATGGGTAATGTACCAAATCTCAATTCCGTATCTGATTAGATGTGAGGATAAATAACGAAAAAGTGGTGTACATTACGCTGAAAAGTAGCTCTATTCCACGGCGATTGGTCGAGTGGCAAGAGGCCAGTGGGTATGTCGGAGGGTAAGGAAGAAGCTGTAACACATTATATAGGGGGACATTGATAGCATTTTAGATAATTTCGAGCCCGTCGCACAATCATTGTCCTTTCCCTGTACTTATGGACCTTCACCTTTCGGAGCCTTCATTCTGCTTTAAGGCCCTTTTCTTTCGAGTCAACTTGTGCCGTCCTTAACAAAAGGAGCAGACAATCCGGAGCTAGTTTTGAATAGAAATCGCTTGTGTCCTTTCACACGGGATCAACTGGAGCTCCCTGTTGTGCCACTCCTTCAAGCATTCGAAAAAACCCCGTTCTCCTCCTCCACTAGTTGATTCAACTGTGAAAGGAAAACTAGGGGATCAGTTGTGGAAGCTCCACTCTTCACACATGACTACTTATGTATTGAAAATGGAGAAAGTTTTTTATTGCTTCTTCGTATTCAATCATTGTATCGAAGGGGTCGAAACTCCTTCTTTTACGGTACTCTCTTTTCAGTCAACTTTGTGATCACGTGTGAAAGAAATTTTCTCCCCTCTTCACTTTTGAGATGTGGTGACAGGAAACGAGTTGAATGGCATAAAATTACCTTGAATAAAACCAGCCTTACCAGCTTTTGTACAGCCGTATCTGATCGCCACTGGTGACGGCCTTTTTCTTGATAACACTAATCAGTTTTACACATCCGAAGTTGACCAGTTGGCTAGAAGGTTTTCAAAAATGTCGTTACAGCATTATTGTTTGTGTCTCCAGGGAACTGCTATGTTGGTAACGAGAAAAGACTAACCATCTACAATTATTATTTGTTCTGTGCAGTGATAATTGTAATACATACGCGCTTTGATGGAAGTTAACATTTATTTGCCTTGAAAATGTAGTTATTTGCTTAGGATTAAAAAAAAATTTAATACGGAATTTCGAGAAAATTGGAATATTTTTTAAAGGTTCTATATTTTTTGCAACGAAAGAGTATATATACATAAGGAGCCAATAATTATTTTCCATTTTAAGAGATGTAGTCCAGTCATATTAGGGTTTCACTGCGGAATGAGAGATCATAAGCTGAAAATTCATATAGACCTTTATTTTGGCACTCAAAATGTCTCAAAAGTCTCATAAAATCTCGTGTCCACGTCTTAAGATATTTAATGTCAAAAGGGAAAAAATCGTTTTTTTTTTTTTCAAATATCTTTTTCCTATGGAAAGTTAACATTTATTATAAAATTTAAAAAATAAAATTTTTTTATAACTTTTTTTTTTGAAACATTTTTTTATACATCAAACCATTTTTGGATAGGGGCGTTGAACGCGCTTTTGCTATTACAGCATAATGCAAGGTCAACCGTTGTCACATACCCCTATAAAAACTATAAGCCCTTAAAAATATACATAGTTTAAAACATTTGGTATTTTTTAATATTACATTCATTTAGTAATAGAGAAGAAAGGTTTTTTTAATAAAATATATATTTCTTTTATAACTAACTTTTGAACTACTCTGTTCGTGTAGATCAAAAGTTTTTGAAAATATCCTAAAATATTTTTTAATTATATTCTATTATTATATATACTAATTACATTTAAAGTAAAAAAAAATAAAGCAAGTAATTTTTAATTATATTTTTATTTAGAAATATCGTTTTTTATACTATTATTACAGTTGAAATTCAGATGTGAAGAGGTTTTAAAAATTTTAATAAGACGAACATGAATGTTAATTTTTTCTTCCTCTTCTTCATTGTCTTCCAGTCACTCGAAAATTTCTTATTCACTCCCATTATTTTCGTCGTCAAGGATATTTGTCTCCAAATCTTGAAGGATTTAGGGATCAAGAGTTCAATATTCATAGAGATCGCTTTCATAGCGTGAAACATTGAAACAAGCTTGCCCATTATACTGGTCAAAAACTGAAGAACATTGCACCCCAATTTCTTACATCCACAGCGTGAGCCCCAACCATTTTTGCAGCTGCAATATATTGTTTTGAGTAATTCATCTAAGCAGGTGGTAATATTGTCGTAATCGGTTCCAAGAATTCATTCCTCAGAATCCACCCCATTCCTGGGGCTCTAAATGATTCCCTAACCAAGTCTGAACTTGAAAATTACCGGCTGATGTTTGATGAGCCGCTGCATTTGTTGGGGAATACTGAATAAGCTGACGGTTTTTGGCTTTTTTTTCTTGATGTTGAGTGTAATGAAGATTATCAGATTGAGGAGCATTGTATTTTGCCAACAAGATTCGTACTCAATTTTCACTCAATGTTTGTACAGGACAGTTTTCTTCTTGGAATACTTGAGCTAGTTGATCCAAATTCGAAAGATTCTTTAATATTCTAATGAAAGTTTTTCCCCTTTTTAAAAAATTGCAGATGTCGTGTCACAGCCACTAAATGCGTTCAGAAATAAAATGTGCGGATATTTATCAAAACTTTTGGAAGAGTATATTTGAATTTTAACATTTCCTTTGCTAACTTTTTTAAAGAAAACCTCTTGATGTGATTGAGTACGTTCAATTAAAATATCGAGAAAATGAATATCTTCTACTATGATAACAGTCTTGTGATGTTCTGATTCTTCACAATAGCTGTTTCTACGATAAGAACATCTGTATCATCTTTGGCCTGTTTTTGACGTGATATCAACAGATACTAATTTCCTTTTAGAGTAGTAGAGATTTAGGTAAAACTTAGAGCAAAAGGTTGATCAAAAATAATTAAACACTTTTTGGCCCAATTTTGCAATATTTGTAGCGCAATGTAAAGTAGCATAAATTGTGTCTACGTTTCTGGCAGGATGATCCATAAAAGAAAAAACCCGGGAAAAGAAAAATCCTTGATTTTTAGTAGCTATTCAAAAGCCATTTAGACAATGTGAAATAATCTTCCATTTTTTTTCCCCATTTAAACCCAAAAAATCAACCCCTTAAAAATTTTCTTCTGTTTAAGGCTTGATCATCATGTAGAATTTTGCTGTATCCAGGTTCAATAGATTTTTCAAGCTGCAAATCCCAAGCAATATGGCACATCTATAAGTCTTTCAGTTCCATATCTTCTATAAAGAAATACAGAAAGGCTTAATAGTAGCTGTGATTAAAATAATCGTTCTCGTAATGCTTATTGACGAGGCAGTTTGTTTTTGAATGAGCTATTTTCCTTTTCTGTTTTCATTATGACTTCCTATAAAAAATGTAATAGAAAACTTTTTGTATTTCTTAATTTTCCTTGATTAACATTTTACTTTCAGGTGGATAGGGTTTTGGGTTTTAACGACAGATGACCAATGTCTTCACGAATAATAGCTGCTGCAGCTTTTTTCAATTCCAACCGTTCTTCTTCGGGATCCCTTTTTTATTATCATACCAAGCTTTTGATAATATATTAGCTTGTGTATCCTGAAAAATATGATTGTAAAAGATTTTACTTTTGTCGTAATTATTACATCTGTCAAATACTTTTGTTGAAGTCTCGTAATTATAGTTTTATCATCTGGTACATACCCCGTCAGGACATCTCTGAGCTTTCAATGTAAATTGCGAATCGTCGTGATTTTCGATGTAATTAAAAATCTCTGCCATGGATTCTGAGACTTAATTATCTTGGCAAGGCATCTTTTCAGTAGATGATAGTTGATTTAAGAAATCAGCGTTGTACAGAATATGACATTTTGCTTCAAAAGCAATCAAATAATACTCACAAAGTATGCGATCTTTCACTAACTCTCCTATAGATCACTACGTTCTGCTTTTTTTAAAACATTGTTTTTAAATTCAAGAGTACTCACTTTACTGATCTTGCGTCTGTACTTCTTTTTTATTCTCTGCTGCTTCATCAGCTACTTAACCACAAAATAAACAGAGCTTTTTGAAATCAAACGCTTTACTTCTTCTTTCACAAGGTACACTAGGTGTTGATAAATGTTTCCTGTTTTCAATGAGTCATTTCGATGTTGAAATCAAATTTTTACTAATGAACACTTTTCGGCACTGTATATTCTCGGGGTTGAAGAATTTAAAAAATCAATATGACCGTCATTTCTTTCAATATTGGCTGCTTTCAAAGTTTTTAAATCACGCACTACATTAACAGGATCACCTTGTGATAATGATTCATTACATATAAAACACAAATCAGCCATAACTCTCAAAATAATAACCATAACGTCCAGCCATAACGTCTGTCGTTGCCAAAATACAATTCAAAACTAACGAATAAACTTGGCTAGTAGAACCTGGTTTGTTGAAAAAGGAATCGGTTTTTACAATACAGCTAAACATTTGTCTTTCAACTAGCTATAAATAGAACGTTCGTATTATAGGAGTCCGCAGGTCCAGGTATAATCCAGTACAGAAAGAAACAAATTGGAAGGTTTATACATTTTAAAGAAATTGTACTTCATTTTTTCCACTTAAAATGTAATTAACATATATTAAAATATAATTAAAGTCAATAATTTCAGTTAACTATTTTTTAATTACTCAAACAGATGAGGGTTATTAAAAAATATACTTGGTTAATGAAAATTATTACTAAACATAATATAATACTTAATAAAAAATGCCAAATGTTTTTAACTATGTATATTTTGAAGGTTTTTAGACTATACGGCATATTATACCATGTGACTAATGGTTGATTTTGCATTATGTTAAGCGCTGCGCGTTTAACGCCCTCTGTTTCAAAAATGGTTTGATGTATAAAAAATGTTTCAAACAAAAATTATAGAAATTTTATTCTCTACAATATTTATAATAAATGTTAACATTAAGCCATAGGAAACGAGATATTTGCACAAAAAACGATTTTTTTTACTTTTGACCTTAAATATCTTAAGACGTGGACACGAGATTTTATGAAACTTTTGAGAAACATTTAGAGTGCCAAAATAAAGGTCTATACGAATTTTCAGCTTATTATCTCTCATTCCGTAGTTGACTCTTATTTTTGACTAATATGACTGGACTAATGCATTGTTCTGAATTTTAGCTCAGAACTAGCTACAGATGTCACTCGATGTAATAGTTAAATATACAAATTATACGTTGAATAATTCGTGAAGAAATATTTATTTGTCTAAATAGCAGAATCTTTTAAAACATTTTTTTTTTTTGCGATAATTTCCCCACAAACTGTACAAACCTTTTTCCCCCCAAAAAAAAAAAAAAATATTTTGAAAGTTAAACTAAATTACTTTAAAATTCATTCTTCCGCTGATCAAGCAATATTGTCTATCTTTTCCTTTCTTCTTTTTTGTTTTTAATATTTTTTCGCACGAATAGTGGAAGGCTTTATGAGTTTCAAGTCATTAAGCCCTGATAAGTAGACACATAACCTTCAGATTATTTTACATTCAGAGAAAAACCAGAACGGAAATGGAATTTTTGAAAAAAAAATATATTTTTCCCTTAGATTTATAATATAAAGAAAAGGTTAACCCTTTCATATTTTTTTTTGAGTCGATTTTTTTTTTTTCCCCTGGGTGTTTTCCGTCTTGTAATTTATATTGAATTATTTTTATGAAACATTATCATCGACGAATTTTGTCTACTTTTACAAGGAAATTACATTGCTGCGCAGATCAGTGTTCAAAATACACTCATTGCCGTAAAAATTTGCACTCCATGAATAAGAGCGGGATTGTTGGTTTTGTATGAAGGTCCCTCAAAGGTATGAAATATTAGAAATGCAAGTGTTTTCTTTTCTAATGTAAAAAAAGGCGTTGAGCTCCGTTCTCCTTGAATTATTAAACAGTGAGCAGACATTGTTTGCGTTTAGTCTGTTGCAGAGGAACGCTTTTTAACTAGAGATGCCGTTAAGTCGCCATCTTTAACAAAATGAGCAGCTGTCACAGTTCGAGAGGGGAAGAATCATAGAGGGATGATGGGAACCGGGTGGTCAGCTCGGTATAACGCCCATAAGCCGGGTGGCGAACCTTTTTGATCAACTGCCTTTTTTTCTAAAAAAGTGTTTAATAAGATATAGACGTCCGTAAAATTTTTGACTTGCGATTATGGGAAAATAATAAAACTAAAAAACAACAACTAAAAAACTTTTATTTACTGCAAAAAAATACCTTTTGTACTGAAAGTTGTAAATGTTTTAGTTATACGGTAATTCAAATTAAAGTAGCATTAGGGGATTTCTTTGTCTCAGATTGGAAAAATAAATTATATTGGGATTATAAAATGCATCTTTTAGTATATAGAATGCATCTAATTGATCATCTGCAAAGGGTTTTTCTAAGCAAATTATTTTTGTGTGTTCCTTTTGACGAAGGTTTGTAATTTGTTTCAAAATCCTTTTTTAAGGGGATGTTCTGCATACCATATTGAACGTAAGACACCAGCCGGCCCACTAGCCCCCAAAAGGGGCTCACCTTCTTTAGGTGAATAGGGGAACAAACCCCGGGGCCCCCCTTTTCCCTTTCCCCCGGGTTTTAATTTTGGAAAAAACCCTAATGAACCCAGGTACCCTTTTTTTCTATTTTCCCCAAAATTTTTATAATTTTTTTCCCCCTAACCTATAAGTTTGGGGCATTAGAAAACCCTTTCCCCAAAAACCAAAAAAATCCCCCTTTTCTAATAATCCTTTTCAGTTCTTTTGAAATTTCTTTAACTTTATTTTGTTTTTTTCTTCGCTAACTAACCTGTTTAAAAACTTTCTTAAAAAAAAACCAAAATTTTAAAATATGGTTGGTCAATACAAATTTTCTGACCCAAAATTTTATCTAAACAATTGCCACGACTAACAAGGAAAACAAATTTTTCCCCGGTTCCTGAGGGGGGTTTGTTTGTCTTCGGGAAATTTGTTATTTTAAAAAAAACGCAAAAAAAAAAAACGTGATTGGGTCTGCCCAAAAATTTCCCCAATTTCTATTCGTAAAGGGGGTTTTTAAAAAAAAAAATTTTTTTTAATTCCACTCGGGCCCCTTTTTAAAATAAATATTTTAATTTTAAAATTTTAAGGGGGGGCTTTAAAAATTTTTTTGAATACAATCGAAAGAATGTTAGGACTTAGATATCAATAACTTTAAAGGCAATATATAGTCATTTCAACTTGAAATATCAAGCGAAGTGGGCGGGTAATGACTAGTTAATTTATAAAAAGATAAAACTGATGTCTCTAATAGCTTTGCCATTCTCCTGAAAAATGAAAATTTCATGATTTTTTAGATTTGTACCAAAAACTTTTGAGGCAACTTTAAAAAAAAAGAAGCAGAAAGAAGCCCAAGGATTCAATCTTTCAGCCATTTTGAATCCTTGTAATGTAATGATAATCCAATGAAATGTTCCTATTATTACTTTCTAGATTAGTGTATCGATTTGAACGTACTAAAGTTCATTCAAAATGATATAAAAAAATTTCTTTTGTATCACATTTTTTTTTATTATAGAATATTTTTTAACGGATCTGAAAACACACAAATGAATTATTTAATTAAACAAAGAAATGTTTTAAAAACAAAGAGGGAAAATGAGTCAGCAATAACCAATTTTTGCGAAAAGCCTCATAGTTATTTTTTGCCCTTACGACTGCATT
Source organism: Trichonephila inaurata madagascariensis (assembly GCA_019973955.1). NCBI lineage: Eukaryota > Metazoa > Arthropoda > Arachnida > Araneae > Nephilidae > Trichonephila > Trichonephila inaurata. The sequence continues at coordinate 33,261 of BMAV01001647.1, forward strand.
TATTGCATTCAAATCGATACATCAGTCCACAGTGAAGAAGAAAGTAGAATTTTTGTTTTTAATTTTAATACAGTTGGAAATACAATGAAAAATATATATCCTTTTACCATACAGAGATTCAAAAGCTGTAAAACACGCTGATAATGCAATAGAATGGGTAATTATTTATACAGTTCAATAATTTACACTGAAAATTTTGAAGTACAAAAAGAGAGTCATACGAAAAGAAAAATTTAAAGGATAAAAGTTATATATAAAGAGGTTTAAACAAGATCAATTCTACATTCTATTTAAAAGGTCTCTAGCTTCCAGTACCTTGAAAAAGAAACAGCAGTATTCTGAGAGTGTGCTGAGCAGACGAGAAGATACCCAGCGTTCTTCACTACACCATTGGAACAGAGTAGACAAGACTATCAACTATTTGGAAGCTGTGAAGGTGCGCGTATAGGCAGTCATGTATTATAGCTGGACGAGAGGAAGTTACATCCCGGCTTCTAGTGTAGCCTGTGAGATTACAGATGTCACTCTTCCAGAGTTTATCTCTTGTTCATTCTTTTTGTTGTGGAAGTTGCAGGGCCTTGAAGATCGTATTGATTTTTGTAAATAAGGATTTATAACCAACCTAGTCATTTGAAGCTTGAGTAATATGGCGTTCCATTTTGGAAAACTTATCTGTTTCTTAGATTTCTGGGGATGCTTCAATGAGATGGAATCAACTGCAAAACGATCATTTTATGATTTTTATTAATTTTCATGGCATTGCAGATAAACAAATAGAAGCTTCCCGGCCATTAGCAATTGCCAGTATTACTGTTTAAGGTATCCGACTACGTTCGGTATCATGATTTTAAAAAAGGGCATAAATGGATACTTTTCATGTGCAGGTCATTAGATTAGAATACATGTATAATGTTTTAAGGACATTATGATAAAAAAATTTTTAAATAT
>BMAV01001648.1:0-46517 GCA_019973955.1 Trichonephila inaurata madagascariensis
CATGGAATACTTTCTCATAAATTTCGTTAGTGATTGGCGCATTTTCTACTTGCGACGTTTTTATACGGTCCCTCTTCACCGCATAAAAAGAACTTTCTGTACTATTTCGAAGAATTTGTTCGTTATATTTAAAATTTTATAAAATTTACGAATATTTTTTGTGTGGTTATTTTTATGCGGTTTCTATCTACCGCACAAAAACAGGTTCTACTGTATTTTGTGTTTTTCCGCTTTTATATAGCATATCTATTTTGCGGTCCATGAAAAATTATTTGCAAAAGCAGCTCACAGGTAATATGAGGTACATACAAGTCCACACCTTCATTGTTATAGAATATAATCGTAACTTCACTTCACTTACTTATACAGTCGAGTCCCGATTTACCGAACCCCTATTTAACGAATTTTGTGATTTAACGAACTTTTCATTTTCTCCGATTAAAATGAAGACAAACCCCCTTATTTAACGAAAATAATACAAATTTTCGAAACAAATTTACAGGGTTCGCAAGCTCTTAGGCCACTCCCAGTGGCGTAACGTACACCCACATTGCGGGGTGGGGCAGGGATCCTAGAGAGCCCAAAACCTGACTGACGCAAAATACGTATTTGGGCTTGAGGTTCAAAACCTGACTTTGCAGGGGCCCTAATATTCTCCATTACGCCACTGGCCACACCCCATTCTTTAGTAACTCTACCACCAGTATACCAAAAAAGTCATTTCCTTCGTATTGAATTCACGATTCATTAGCTAGAACATAGCTTCTTACGATTACTGGTGAAAGAATCCCCCTTCGAGGCTTAGCTTAAGAGTGTGCAATGAGGAGCGAGAAATGCTGGATTTCTTAAACTACAGTGAAATACGTTTAACGCTAAAACGCTTAAGCCGAATTATCGATTAACACGACATAATAGAAAAGTCGCGACAAACTACTATGTATTTTCATGCATTTTTTCTCTTAACTCGAAACGAAAATCGTTTAACACGAAAAGATTTCCCTTCTGAAGATGGACAAAATACAGAAAACACTGTCCTCTTGTATCATTGGAAGAATTCGTTGCAGTAGATGATGACAATGTGTGTACAGTCCCAATCATAGCAGACAAAGATATTTTAAAGTTTGTTCAAAGCTCAAAAAATATCATTTATGCAAATTCCGACGACGAAAATAAAATGAATAAAGCAGCTCCTGTTCCCACGTCTTCCGAAATGACGAACATCATAAAAAGTTCAAGCAGTTATTTAGACGCACATTCCAATTATGAAATGAATAACAAAATGGATGACATCGAACAATTTGATGCTAAAAAAACAATAAAAAGTAAAATATAAAAAAACTTGAAAATTTTGCGTTAAATTTCATTAAGCTCTTGTAAACGTTTAGTTTCATTGATTTTTATGAAATACGTGCCTATATACATATCTATGTAAATAAAATGTGTTCTCTAATAAACTTAATTTTATTAAATGTATGTAGGGTTTATATATCCTGTAACACGAAACTCTTTTTAACACGAAAAAATATTTCATTCAGTCTCCTCATTTAGTGTTAAACGATTGCCACTGCAATTTTGCACTGAGAGTTATATTAACGTCTCCCTATAAAGCAACATGAGGGTCACTGGTGATGGACCTCCGGATTTTCAACCTCAGTCAACTGACGAGGATGACACCCGAGCTGGCCCTTCCTATTCCTGACTACGACACCACGACAATGAGAGGGCATTGAGCCTCGACATATTTAACATGCATTGGTTCCCTCTACACGGTGGGTCTTCAGCGGCAGCAGTAGATGATATAATATATGGGACATTAATGTGATATTATACTCGTGCATGTATCGTTTATATATTCATATTAAATACGTCGCAATATTGTCATGTGTCAAATCATCTTTAAAATCATTTACATAATTTTTCTGTTTGTAGGAATGCAAACACAGTAGAGTCCCGAAAATTCGGCGCTCGATAACCCGGCTGTCTGGATAACTCTGCCACATCTTTGCAGGTCGAACAAACGTAGAACGCAGAGTGCAGAAGGGAAGACAACATGACTTTACTCATTTTTTTACTGTAGACAGTTTTTGCAAAGTTGGCAGCTTAATTTTCATTGTAGACAGCTTTATGTCTTCACAAAGTATTTTTCTGAGATGAGTCTGATCAGGTAAATTACTGAAGACTATATATTCATTGTAGTATGTCGATAAATTAGTACCAAACTTGCTTGGGGACTTAAACACTGGGGGTCTCGCTTCGCTTCAAACTGACTACCTGATTGGGACATCTACTGATGCCAATGGTCACGTATACTGGGATGGGCACAGTAGGTCCTGCCCCTCAAGGGCTGTTGCACTACTGAGTTTTCAATAATTTTCGTTTTCATGTAATAAATGATCAATGCCATCATAATGTATGCACCTTTCCTTTGTTTAAGGTACTTAGGCAGTTTATTTTCTGTTGTATTCTCAAGAAAATAATACATACGTACAGTGTCATAACAAAGAATATTAAGATCCCCCTCCCCTGCAAAGTCAAGTTTTGTGCCCCAAACCATATTTTACAAAGGGTGAGTACAAAGCGTCAGTCAGACTTTGGACAACCTAGAGTCCTGTCCCCTCCGCAATGCGGGGTTTCGTGAATGTACGTTACGCCACTGCATACATAAGTGCAGTACAATATTTTCTGAGGAAACACTCGCACTTATTTTCCTAGAATTCTTGGTAAATTGGGTTGATAGCATAGCACCCTGAAATTTCTGAAAAATGTCTAAACAAAATCATAAAACAATCAGTGTCAATAACCATACAAAAGTATTCAAATGAGCAATTTAAGACAGAGGGAGTACGGGTTTGCAGCACCGGGATCCCGGCTTTTTTTCAAATCCCGAAATCTCGGGATTAAAATAACTAATCCCGGGATTTAATTTTTGTCTAAATTAAATTTTAAAATGTTTTTCTCATCAAAATTTGCTAAGAATTTAAGTCTTAGAAAATTTACGTTTTGTTTATGAAATATGTACGTAGAATTTCTTTGTGCAGTTATAAGTGTTATAAGTAAAAAAAAACATATGCAGCTCTCATTTCTTGTATGGGTTGCACAGATCTAAGTATCTCACCATGCAATAATATGTGCAACATCTCAAGAATAGATTTTGAATTTTCTTCAATTAAATGTCATTCATTAATAACGGACCTGCGTGAAAAACTTGAGACACTTCAAATCCCATTGTATTAATAACAACTCAAGCAACTGGATTTTCTATTTCAAATAAGGTAACACTTGAAATTGATTCACATTCTGATTCAAAACTGGATCAATTTATACACTAAAAGCCATTAAGTGTAGCAGAAGAACTAGATAAAGTTATCAAAGAAGGATATGCACCACAATGCAGTCTATGAGATTTGAAACACTGTCATGAAAAATTGAAAAAGAAATGTCTCTGGGAGGGAGACGTAATGACAACTTGAAAAGAACATACTCCTATTAAATGACGAACTAGTACAGAATCTGAACGAGCATTTTCTTCGGCAGGACAATTTGTAACAAAAATAAGAAGCCGATTGAACGATGAATCCCTGGACGAGCTGTTTCTTCAAAACTTACGTACAGAAACACAAGAAATGAAGAAATTCTTTTTTCTTTAATTTCATTATGTACTATTGATTTGTTTTTATGATGAATTAAGTTTTTGATATGTAACATCTTTCCTCTCGGTTGCTGGATATTTGTTGGGAGTGATTTCGTGAAAGGGGACGAATGTGTGTAACAGGATGTGACGTAAGCGCGCGCCACTTGATTTGACCAATGAGAGTGCGTGGCTGTGTCTTTTCGCTACCCTCGCATAGGGTCCAACTCTAGTAGCCATCAAGCACTCGAGCGCTTGACTCTGAATCCATTAGTCACGATATTCGGGGACATAAGTGCGGCAGAATACTTATTTGAAAATGGACAAACAGGGATATCGTTGGTCGTATACATTTCTTCAAATCAAACGGTCAAAAAAAATTAAAGATTTCCTGCATTTTGTACTTTTACCATATAACGAAGGTGGTTCTGTTCTTTTAAAAGAATTATCACTCGCTTCCCCTGATTTTGAGTGATGATTTTAACTTTAACTTCAGTTTGCCAAAAGCTGAGCCGCTCATAACTTTTATGAATGATGAACTCAAGCTCGAAATGAACACAAATTAGAACGTTTCGACTGCTAACAGTGGTACTGTTATTGACGCTGTTTTTCAACGGTTTTTAAATACTTTGAAATCACAAGTATTTGTGTCATCCGCTCTTCCCCAAATTGAACAAGAATAATTATTTTTGATAAAATATTGCACATTACTCCTTTTGTTAATTAAATACAATTTTCATTAAAGATATAATTATTTGATAGAAAATTATTTCCAATCATACCCGATTTTTTTTTCAGGAAAAAAGTATTTACCACGATAACATCTCAGATGTTACACATCATATGCTACTACTATAAGGCTCGCTTTTTTTTTATTTGTTTAAAAAAAGTTACATTGAACCAATTTTTAATTATATTTTCAGTTTTATTATGCAATTTCAACTATGTTCAAGTATATTAATAAATAGCCCAATCCTAATCCCGGGAATTGGGTAATGTAATCCCAAAATTGAAAATATAACACGGGATTGTAAACCCTAAGAGGGAGTAATAAACCATCTGCACTAAGTTGATATTCCATGAAAAATCATCCGCAAATTCCAAATTTTTAAAAATTATTTAATTTTTTAAAAGAGCATTGTGTTACTTTTAAATACCTGCGTAGACTTTAAACAAATAAATTTGGAAGTGCAGAAAAATTGTAGGCTTCCAAAAAAATTTCAAAAATGCGAACACATAGTAATCTGATCCACATTTCATGGTGTCACAATACCTATATACTTGCAGAACAGCAATAAATAAAATAAATAACTTTAAAAATGTCGAACAAGAGAGTGATGAGTTCGCGGCACGATCAGACAGCCGTCAAATGCATCATTTGTGTGTGTGTGTGTTTTTATTATTAATTCTGAATCCAGTACTGTAAGGAACAATGAATTTTGCCTTGAGTTTTATAGTAATTAATTTGTTTGTAGATTCGTTAAGGTATCCGACTACGTTCGGAACCGTGATTTTGTAAAAGCGTATATAAATGAATAATATTTATGTTTAGTGTCACTTAGATTAGAAAATGTATATAAAATTGTTTTAAGAATAGTATTACAATAAAAAATTATTTAAGTACAATATTTTGACAAAAAATGAACACAGAATGACCTATTTTCAAAATATTCTCCTTTTATGAAAAATACTCCTATTATAATAATATTTTGCCTTTATATAGCTCAGACCTCCGCACAGAGGCTCAACTAGAATTTTTGAAATGTATAACTTAGAAGTGGGTTTATCCATGTTTTACGACAACAGAGGGGAGAAATTTTAAGAAAAAAACGCCGATCATTATTTCAATGGGATGTAACTCTGAAAATAATGTGAATTTTTCAGAAATCATAGTTGAGCCTCTGTACAGAGATCTTGAGCTATATACAGGCAAAATATTATTATAATAGAAGCTTTTTTTATAAAAGAAGAACATTTTGAAAAAAGGTTATTCTAAGTTAATTTTTTGCCGAAATATTGTATTTAAACACATTTTTTTGTCAAAATATCCTTAAAACAATTTTATACATGTATTTTAATCTAAGTGACACTAAATATCATGAAAATTATCCATTTATGCGCTTTTAAAATACGGTTCCGAACGTAGTCGGATACCTTAAACATAATAAAGACCGAATAAAAAATTCTGCATAAAAAAGCAAATAACTTGCAAAAAGAATAATTATTTTAAAAGTGAATAAGTGGTATCACAAAAAAAATATTTTACAACTGATTAAAGTTTCCACAGTTTAAAAATAAAATTTAATTAATTTAATGAGAATAATCATTACAGTGTTCAACAAACTCTACTTATTTTGCGAGAAAAATTTACTGGAGAATATTTGGGAAAACATAGAATATTTGTATCCAAATCATATTCGTATTGATATTCCATTTTTCGTTCAGTTGAATGCATTATCATGAATACCTCATTTGATAAAATTCAATAAGAAAAGAAGCATATTATATATACTATTGGCCCATTATGATTCATTGTATTTTTTATATATTGCTGATTTTTAGCGCGATATGAAATAAACAATACAAGCGATTGACTTAAGTATTTCTAATATAAAAAGAATTGTACTTAAAATAATTGTATTCTTAACCTTAAGATGGATTGAAATAAAATTAATTTTAAATAGAAAAATATTTCTTAACCTGTGGATTGGTACATCTCGACTTATATTTTATCAGGAATCTGCTCCGTCTAAAATGTATTGAGTGTCCCATAAGTCCGTAAGCACTTTAAAAATGCATACAAATTTAAAGAATTGATGTATTCGAAATAGGGTTTTGGGGAAAAGTCATTCTTTAAAGGGGGGATTTTTTGGGGTTTGGGGAAAAAAGTTATTTAAATGTCCCCCTACTATAAGGGGGTACGGGAAAAAAATTACCAAAACTAAAAAAACAATTTATTTGAAGGCAGCTATGTTTGAATCATTCCACAACCCCTAGCGTACTTGTTCTATGTGTCCTCCGTCACCACAAATTGCAGTTTTCAAGCGGTGATAATACCGTTCACAACATGTAGCATTTCCGGTTGGATGCAGGAAAATTCCTAGCGAATAGCATCCTTCAACTCCACCAAACAAGACTTACGATTAACTTAGGTCTTTACATAGCCCCAGAGCTAAAACTCAACGGGTGTTAAGTCCGGTGGGGTAGGGGGATTCTTAAGAAAGTGATCGCTGACTACTTTATAAATTTTTTTTTTCTGGAACTGCTTTTCTTCGGTTGCAATATAAGAAGGTGCAACGTCTTGCATGAATATCACGTTGTCAAGAACATTATGTTCCTACAAGCACGGTATCACTTATCTCGTAGCAACTCTAGATTGCCTTTTCCAGTCACTGAACATGTCTTCCAGCCTAATCTTGAACAAGGTTCTTCAAAGAAAAAAGGACCCACAATAATTTCCGGCGTTTTATGGAACTCAAATTTGCATATTTTCCGAGGTTTGTTTGAGTACAGTGCCATCTACCATAGGACAGTATAACTAAGTTATTTTGTCAACTAAAAAAAAATCTCCTTCACGAGAATGACTTTTTCGCCAACCGTATTCAAATACATCAATTCTTTAAATTTGTAAGCATTTTTAAATATTTACGGACTTTATGGGACAACCGGTATTAAACATGGTAAAATTATACATCTTTAAAAAAAGCAAAAGGGATTTGCATCCGTGGTTCTAATTTAAATTTACAATTTGGGATCATGAGAGAAAAAATCCCAAAAATTATTTTGGTATTACTGAGAATAAGCCTAACTCTGTGTATTTCGCTCCCCCTTCCCTTGGGTTATTTTTCCCCTTTTAAAAAGATAAACCCCTTTTTAAAATGGGAAAATTTTGAAATAAGAACGACCATATTATGTGAAAGACGTCTCTATTAAAATCCAGGTTTGCACTTTATTACAGTGATTTGTATTGTTGCAAATTTGTATTATCCCCTCTCTCCGCCCCTATCTATAATTTCTTTAAACTTCCCTTTTTAAATTTTATGCTGTTTAAAAAGGAAATTAAAAAACAATTGTAAAAATTTTTTTTCTTTTTTCTTTTTCTTCGTTTATTTTTACTCTTAAACTTTTTTTTTTTTTTTTTGAATTGTTAATTTTAACTCTATTTATAGATTAAACTGAAAAGTAGTTTATTTTCATAAATAATTTTGGAATCCAAAAAAACCCTTTTACAAAACCCCAAAAAAGTTAAAAAAAAATTCATTACCTTTTTCATAAAAAAAATTTGACATATACACATTTTTCTTCCCCCTCGATTTTTCTAACCCAAAATGAAAAAATTGCAAAAAGCCATTTAATTTTTTTGTTAAAAATTTTTTCCCCAAAAAAGTTATTTCAAAGCAGCAAAATATTTTTCACAACGTGGAAATTGAAAAAGTAAGAAATATTTTTCCTGACATTGCAATACACGCAATATATATAAAACAGTTATTCATAAAAACCGTAAGAATTGCAAATTTATGTGAATGAACTTTGAAAATCAGAATTGATTTTTTTTCTTTTACCAATTTATTCCAAAATAAAATTAATAAACATTAGTAAATATTTTGGAAAAGTTGAGAACCTTCTATGAAATAATAAATGACTCACATTACCAAGAAATGTGGAATATGCCTTTTCGTGGCGCTTTTATGACTCAACAAAATGTTTTCTTTAATAATTTTGGGACCTTTCAAAAACAAGTGGAAAAAACAAAATAGTACAAAAAAATTTATTTCCCACTGTATTGTTTCAGAAGCTGGAAAATTGAGGAAAATTTTGAGATTATCACGATCAGTGAAAAAAAGGATAAGTTTTGGAATAATTTTGTGAATGTATAAAACGCAATAGTAATAATTGCTAACGATATGTCATTGAATAGAACTCCTTGTCTACCAGAATATTTTTTAACAGTTGCTTGTAATCTGCAAGATATTTCGAAACTCTTGTTTGAATTCTAAATATATTTTTTTGCGAATGACAACCTTTTACATGCAACTAAAAACAAATATAGTTTCTTTTAAAAACCCGACCATTTTCGGCCTTACTAAGCAAATTTAACCTTCTATTTCGCCGATGAATGCCTCGTTTTGAATTTCACACACGTATTATTTTTTACTTATTTTAAAACTTGTAACCGTAATCACCTGCGCTATAAAGAATAATGACGCATCATAAGAACAGAAAAAAAGAAAGAAAAACACCTGGCATTGAAAGATTTGTTCGAAACAGAATTAAAACAAACAACAAAGCAGTTTCCGAAATGGAAGAGAAAAAAAAAGAACAATATGTTCTAATGAATCGTCTGCATAGTAAATACTTGCGAAGGCTATCTATCAGAAAGAAAAGACAGTAAAACCTACATTCAAAATTGCATAAAAATTTTTCTCTAGAAATCGGTTTCATTCTGAGTCGGAAAAGTGGACAAGCGAGTTTTTCTTTTTTATTCGATGGAGGGGGAAGAATCCATGACCCAATCGCGTGCTGTATACTCCAAGGTTCACTTCACACTTGGCTGTTTTATACGCAACAGTTGCAGCTCTCGCTGGCAGAATTGAAACAAATAACCCACGCGAAACAACACAGGCGGCCAGAACGGTGTTCCCCTTTTTTTACTTTATCGTTTCCAGAATGATTCGTGCTAGCTTCCTGTTCCTGATTCCAGTGTTCTGTCTGGTTCTATCCAAAGAGATAAAATTCGAACCTTGTGGTAAGTTATGAAAATCATTAATCTTTTACTACATAAAACACAACTCTCATACAATATGATCTATTATGATTAATATATGAACATAAATGATTGTGGAAACGTAAACTAGTTTTCGTTTAGATTGGAAAGCTTGTTTTTATTTGTCATGAAAATTGATTTGCCATTACACATTTTCATGCTCATCACTCAATTACAGTTTGCAAATTATTTATTCGAATTATCGTCATAATTTATACTTTTTTTAAAAAATCTAATATTTGAAATAGTGTTGACTAAATTTTGCGGCGTTCGAAAAATTTGTTCAGTTTAAAAAAAAATTGTTACGTGTTGAAAAATATGTTTTAAAATATGAAATGAGAGAGAGATTCACACACACACACACAACTGTGGTAATCAAATTAAATTATTAGAGATATGTCAAAAACATTTTAAATTATTTGTGCTGAAAATAATAGTTCACTCTTTATTCAAAAATTGAAGTATTAGCTTTTAATCCTTCTCCCTTGATTTTATAAACCCTTTTATCCATTTGCTTTTAATTGAATTAATTACGTGTGAGAAAAAAGGGGAAAAGCGGTTTCTGTTAGTTTTGTTTCTTGTGTTGTTTTTCTTAAATACTAGTATATGTATAGTAAAGAAATATATCTTATATTTTAAGAGATAGTGAGAGAGAGAGATTTTTCAACTGTACTTTCATTAACAGAATCTAACACTGCAATTTTGACTTACTATAACCAAAAATATAGATATTTTCTTCTTAAAATGTATATCAAATGGGATCGGTTGATGAAATTCTATATCTAAATTGGATTTTCTTTGAATTCGGTTGCTGAGTTTTGCGGTCCTGCTATTATATTCCGCTAATAATCAAAAGACGCGATAAATCCATCGAAAAAATATTAATGAAATATCAATTTAAAAGACTCGGGATACATATTTAACAAATGTTCTTGAAAAAAACATTTTATTTTTATAAGTTTTGAAATAATTCTGAATCAATCATCGTTGATAAAACCTTTTTATTTTCAGATTGAATAAACCCAAATAAAAATGCCTGGTTTTACATTTTTAAAAAGAGTTCCAGGTTGATAAAAAAAATTCATTCATTTGTATTATGAATTAATTTCGAAAGTATTCAGAAATGGTTTTTTATCGAAAAAATTTGTTTTTTCTAACCCTTCTCCAGCGGTTATTTATTTTTTAAAAAATAAAAAAACGTTAACGCATTAGAACAAAAACTAAAAAAAATTTTCGCGGGGAAAATTTTTTACGTGTAATAAGAATAAAAATAATTGCAATCTGCATTAAATTTGAAGCATTTATTATTTAAAGAGTATTTTCATTATTTAAAAGCATTTATTTGCGAAAATAATTTTGAGCAGAAACTGAAGAACACAATGCTTAGAAAAAAATTGACTAAATAAAAAGAATAATATTTTGAATATATGATCGATGTTTTGAAATCAATTCCAATTTCAAATTCAGGGGGTTTTTCCTGTTTAGCCCTTTTGCGCTTTTTCAGTTGACGTTAATATAATTTTAAAAGGGTTTTTTTTTTTTTTAACTATAATGGATCTTTTATGAATGTTTTTCCATGCAAATTTTCAATAAACTCAATATCCTTTTTCTTGGTACAAAAAATAACCTTCATACTTTCAGAGATTTTCCCCCCACATATTCAGTGAGCAAGAAAGTTTTTTCTCGATTCTAACTTGTGTGATTTATTTTCCCTGAATTTATCTATATTTCCTTTTGCTTAGTGCATTTATTTAATGTACGAGAACGCAGAATAATACTTAAACAGCAAAATGAATCTTTTTACTTAAACAGAGCATTGGATAGTCTAAGAACAAAAAAAACATGAGCGAGCTTAAAGGATTCTTACCCCCTCCCCCATATTAAAAAAAAACTTAAAACCCTATTTTAGTCCATTTTCCCCTATGAAATGTGTTTAAATTTCAAAGCTACTATGTATATAATCTTTAGTTCATGCGTCTTTTTCAATTTCAGGTAAAAGAATTGAGGTTTTTGTAGTAACTCACACACATTTACAATATTTGAAAAGTTTTATATAAAAAAAATCCCTTTAATGCAATGAAACTTGGATTTTATATAATCAAATAATTATGAAATCGTTATTTATCTTTAAATCTATTCATTTTTAAGAAACAGCTATTTATAAATTTTACCCAAAAACCTGAATGTTGAGTTGTTTATTCTACCATTTTTCCCTTCCCCTCAATTTAAAAGCGCATGCGCGGATCAATTATTATCGTTTAAAACTAACCAATTATGGATATCCTCTTTCTTTTTTTCTTTTTCAAAAATGTTTTCCTCCATTCTTGTCATCAAAACAAGCAAAAGGAAAACCTTGAATCAAAAATGTCATAAGCGCAAAAGAAAACTTTAACACTTTTTCTATAATCCTGTTTTTTTTATTTTAATTACTATAAAATAAAAAAAGGGAAAAAATTGATGTTGAAAATAAAGTTGTTTTATTATTTGTAATTAAAAAAAGGACCCTTCACGTTTGATTTCTTTTCTATTCTTTTTTTAGAATGAATAAGAAATGATGTCTTAAAAAATTTCAACACAAGACTATAAAACTAAAATGTTCTTTGTTGTCAGTAATAAAACATGAGTTTCCGTCTTTCTAACAAAAGTTATGATATATCTGCAATCGCTATTTCATTTTACGACTTCTTTTGGAAGCGTAAAACTTTTAACCGAGATTTCTCTTACAATAATTTAATAATGGAACTAAATGCAATACTAGATGTTACAGCATTATTTATAATTTCAATAATAATAATAATAATAATTTCGGTAAAACCAACTGTAAACATGGTTTTTTTTAATGTCTGTTTTAGTTGGATAAAATAAACAATTAACATGTTTTTAACAGAAGAAAAATTAATTTAAAGAAATACATATATGAAGAATCCGTCCCAGTGACTGATTTAGGTTCGATGGCGCCCTAGGCTCAAGTTGATTTGACGCCCTTATATATTAATAATAATACAAATAATGGTGATAATGAATTCGAATTAAATTTAAGAATTGAATTTAGGCATGAATTAAATATATACATATATATTTTTTGGTATAACAGCTAAATATATAATTTAGAATAAATTGCTTTGATCTGTGTGAAAGTATTAAGGACATCCTCATACTTAACTTCTTAAACTAATTGTGCTGCAATGCATTATAATGCAAGTGCATTGAGCCTATCTTGCTTCACACCTGCACGTAAATAATGTTTCACTCTTTTCATGGTTGTGAAAACGATCTTTCTCTAGAACAATTTGTTGCAGGGATACTTAGATAAATACGTAAAGTGATAATTCGTCCCTTTATATATTGACATCTTTAGATTGTCAAAGTACGAAAAGTAGCATTAAAATTCGGTCTTACAGTTGATAAAAAGCAAGATCGATTTAAAACTTTTGCCGCCTCGAAAATTTTGGCACCCCTAAAATTTTGCCGCCTTAAGCCCGGCCTAAGCCTAAATCCGTCCCTGATTCGTCCCATTCTTTTTGTGTTTCAAAATTAACTATCGATTTGATTTATTTAAAAATTAATTTATTTTCTGTTTTATGTTACTGAACTCAAATTATTTATAAAAACAATGGATAAAGATACCTTAGAGCTCTGGCTGATCGTGAAAACAAAGTGAGACGTTTCAAACTTCTTTACTTCTCAAACAACACAATTATTTTACTAAAGATTTAATTCCTGTAATATATAATTATATTTGTGTTTAACTCATAATTCACATTCTATGATTTTCTTTACCTGCATTATTTGCTTTATGCATAGTAAATAATGTTACACAAAGTTTAGCATCAAATAAAAATGCATGATATTGGACTTTATATACATCCAGGACATTGTGACCGCATGTAGCTTTCTTTTTTGCTTTCCCACGAGCCTATAAATTATTTTTTGTTAAGTATCTAAAATTTTAATTGACTACTCAAATGGAATTGCTTTTATTCATTATAAATATCAATAAAGAAAGAAAGAATAAGCCTTTAATTATTTATTATTTTTAAAAGTTAAGCTGTCCGCACGATTTGCAATTTTTTAACTCACATTCACACGCAAAAAAAATCTGGGGTAATGGAAATATTTAATTTGCGGGTGAATAAAAATATTCGACTTAAAGCTAAAATTTAAATTTGATCTTTTAATTAACTGAAATAACCTGTATTTAAACAAAATTATGTATTTTTTAATTTATCGATTGATGTATTATCTTAATTTCATATTTTAACAAGAATTTGAAATTTTACTGAAAAAATCCAGTGAATTGCCGCCATTTTTGTGTAGCATATATAATCCTCAACTTTTTTTTTTCTTTCTGCATACTTGGGGAAAAGTGAAAGAAAATTTCCTAATACTCTTGATATTGGTATCTGTAGCCGCATAAATTTATATCTTTTATTCTAGTTTTCGTATTATATTCCAAAATATTTATATAATATTAAATTTGCTGAAAGTCTAAAAGATGTTTTGTAATTTATTATCATCGAAATCTGGCATTTCTTTTTTTTTTTTTTTTTCCCTTCTTCTGTTACTTCAATTTAATGAATTTATTTGTATATAAAAGTTATACAAGTTTTTTGATTTCATGTCATGTTAATATTTAAAAAAACATTTATAAGTACTTAGTTTCTTACATCTACAACTATTAACTCAAAATGACTCGAACAAATACTTTCCATGAATCATCGTCTTTCGTTACAAGATTAAGAGGTAAAGTCATGGAAAAGACTCTTATTCACCTATCCTTCCAATTATTTTCGTATCAGTAATTCGGTTTACCGAGGCGAAAGACATTTCCTTTGCTGAATTGGGCAATATGAAATTTTTTGCAAGGTTGTGACAGTTCTTCAGAGTTCAAACGGGAACATTTTAGATACCCTTCAAGATTAAACCTGCAATCGTTCTTCTTGTCATTGCTCTCAAGGTGATTGGGTTAATGCCACCGCCTTCGAAACTTTCAGATTCGACCCTTGGAAACACAGTTCAACGCCTCTCCTACTTCGCTTTGAAGTGTTCGATGGTAATTTAAGTTAATGCAATTAATTGAACAAAGACTAAAAATAAACAAACTAGCCGAAGGTGAGTCATCTTAAGATACCATTGAACTTGATTGTCATACTTTTCTGAGATTATTCGTTCTTAATGAGAGCATCTTAAAACATTCTCCCCTCACACCTTACAATTTTTTTATAATAATTCAAACTCGAGGCGCATGTTTTAAATCTTTCTTTATTTTTTTCCCTTGACTCATAAAACGCTTTATATGCATGTAAGATTTTAATTCCTTCAGCAGTATATTACATCTATTTGCATAAATGAATTTCGTGGAGAAAAATCACTTGATCTCTCGAGTTGGAGTTGACAGTTTATTCACATCGTGTGAAGTACGGACTGTTTATTTTCAAGTTATCATTCCACTAACGATGCGCTATGAAACGGGTCTGGCTCACGCCAAACCTGCCAATACACAAAGTCCTCAGGATGGCAGTGATGCCAGCTTAGGTATCGTTGACGGCATTTGGAGTTATCAAAAATTACAAAATATACTGGCTGTGTTTATCGTATCTTTGAGAAGGGAAGAAACAGACAATCATCAGAAGTGTGTAATTCAACTACAGCAGATGCTGGCGATGGTCTTCGTAATTGTGAGCCATGGTTAAACGATGAGCTCTGGCCCCGTTAACATTCAAACCCACAAATTGGGGGTGGGGAGAAAAGGCAGATTTTTACCGTTATTTTTTTTCAGCCCGTTTACATGAGAATCTGGTGATTGGTTGATAGATTCACGTGACTATGCAATGGTTACCGTGAAAAAAAAAGAAGCCAATAAAAGTTAACTATAATAAACATCATCCGTATGGCAACCACATCACCAAACGATAGAAATATCACGATATTTTTAAGTTATCGCCCATCTTAGCGAACATAAGCAACTACTTGGCGCGTAGCACTCCTATATCAAATTTGCACCGAAAAGATCCCATTTCAAAGTTTTTATTTTGATACGAAAATGTGGATATCCGAGCATATTCAATTTTTTTGAATTTATCACAAGTTTTTTTATACACTTCCAAATCCCTAGCAGTTCTATCAAATTTTTGTAGTATTTCTTGATTTCCCCAGTTAAAGATCTTGTTTCTTCAGTGAACCAACGTGCACAATTGATAACAACAGCCATCTTTGAATAAATGAACTTGGTCACAATGTATCATGGGAAAATTTGAAAACCAGCTCGCTTTTCTCCGCATTTACCCTTCTCCAAAGCGGGTACAAAATTTAAACCAGCTTTTAAATCGGTATAATACCAGCTCATCATGTAAACGGGTCTAGAGAGGATCAATGCCGGTATTTTCTGGATATTTTCGTCCATGTAAGTGGGGCTTCTGAGATGTCATTCTTTGTCAAAGCTGGTATGTCACTCTCTATATAAGGTACCATATTACTCTTTATCTTAACTTGAACGCCTTACTAAGGTGAGGGCTGAGGCCCGATAGATTTAGAATCCATCAGCCCAGCGATACTCAACCTGCGGGCCGCATGCGGCCCACCTAGACTTTTTAAATGGCCCTGGCATGGTTCACTGCTCTGAGAAATGTACTAATTTAAGAACATTGTATTAAAAATTTGGTGGGAAATTCTTTGTTAAGAAATCAAATAAATCAATTTTGCTTTTTGCTGTCGGTGTCGTCGGGGACGAATTGATATTCTTTTTTATTTGGAACGGTTACGGTTAGTAAACAGACAACAGTGGGAGCGACAATTTTATGAGTGGAATATTTTAAATCTCTTTTTTTATCTTGCAAGCGAAAAAAAATCGAAGAAAATATATCGTTTCAAGACGATTGGGGGTTGACTATATTTTTTTAGTGGAAAACAAACGTGAAACAGTAATTGTTTGATTTTTAGAAAATGTGTATTCAAAAAAAAACCAAAACAGGAATCACATTAAAGACACTTTTCCCCAAGACCTCCTAAGAGGTGATAAATTGGCTTTCTTGATTAATCTTTGCAAAAGCAAAAAAAAGTGTTTTGTCAGGGGTAATGTCACAGCGGGGTAACAAAGATATATCCTATGAAGTTTGTTATATTATTTAAAATTTATATGAAACCGTTTTTTGGAAGAAAATTTTGAAGGAGTTTTTTAAATGCTTCCAATTTAGAGTTAATGACAAAAATATTTAAAAAAATATAAAAAACAAAAGAGGAGATATAATATTTTGATAAATTTTTTCACGTTTTAAATTTCCAATGTTATCTTAGTTTTAAAGCATTTCTCACTCTTCCTTCCCCGTTTATCCTCGTTTCGGGCCCCAAAATTACTTAAAAATATATATTAGGCCCGGGGGGAAATAATTTCAATTTTGCGGGCCCCGGGGAAAAAAAATTGAGTACCTCTGCATCAGCCCCTTTATTTGACGGCCCTTGGAAAGACGAAGGACTATCAATTTAAGTGGAAGAAATAGTGTATTGGGAATATCAGTGCCAATAGATCAAAATTGCATAATAGAAAAGTTTTTTATATATATTCACATGTATGTTGCAAAATACGTAGGAAAAAGTTATCTAAGAGCTTAGAAAATAGCATCTTCTAGATCAGTGGTTGCCAATCGATGGTCTGAGAAAAAAATTTGATAGTCCGCAGAAAAATTGAAACGCGTTATTTATTTTATGAAGATTCAGTTTCAAATAAGTAATATACAAAAAAAAGTCAATTCCTACTTTGGATGAATGAATAAAAGGTATTTTATTAACGATTGAAAATTTCAACAAGATACATAGCGTAAAATCCGGCGTATAACGAGCACCCATACTTTCAAGCTGATTTTTTAATTTTTAGGTATATTCGCTGTATAACGCTGCACCCCCATTTTTACGAAAGAACGAGAAATGTGCGTTTACAATGCTGGTATATTTTTAAGCTATTTATTCAAAGTATTATCCCAGAATTTTGAAAAATATATATAGTATATATTTAGAATCAAAATTTTTTAATTTCATTAGGTATGTCGTTTCTTTCAAGTAAACAATAGTCCTATCTATGTAGAAGTCTAATTTTACTTATGCTTATCTCTTTTTTATTTTTGAAACTATCATTTTTTTATATCTGGTGTATAACACGCACCCCTAAATTTCGACTTCATTTTTTGTGCTAAAAGTGCGCGTTATACGCCGAATTTTACGGTATATATACGTATAAGAGAGAGTGAACTAATAGTAGGAATTAAAAAAAGAGCACGATTTGTCTGTATTGTTGTAACAAGCACACCCGGTTTGGCTAGTTTGGCTGAAAAACCGGTTTTCGACACCAACTTTTGTCATTGTTTTAACAGTTACATTGTTACAATAATGGAGACGAATCTAAGTTGGCATCGAAAACCAGTATTTAATTTAATTTAATTTAATGAATGAATTAATATTTGAAAAAACTGTATTAACATCAAGTGTCATCCACTACAATTTTAAAAAATTGTTTGAACTTGATTGGATGAATAGAAATTATTTTATTAACGATTGAAATCTAGAACAAGCTAAATATATATATATATAGATTAATTAGTTTTATATATATATAGGGAGACAGAGTGAGTTAATCGTAGGTATGAAAAAGACGAGTAATAACACGTGTTATATGGAATATGGATTATACTTTTTTTAAAAAAAAATTTAAGCTGCTACTTTTTGTGAAATTTCTTCCGGAGTTCAACGACTTTTTTAGCTACTTTCGCAAGTGTATCTAGTGTATCTTTGAAACTGAGAGTTGACAACCGTTGCAGATTGGGGGCATAACACTTCGGTTTGCTTATATTGTTTTGAGCAGCCGGTTTGTTCTTACTTTTCTTGAAAGTTCCTTTTAGTGATATGGAAATGTGCATTGAGAAGTAAATAAGTGACAGCATAATTATAGTGATCAATCTTATCAGTGGTACACTAAAAATACAATTATTTATTTAGTGGTCGATGAAGTTTTAAAAGTTGGCGCCACTGTTCTAGATCAAATAGCTGTCAAAAACTTTTTATCAAAATCCCCAATTTTCATGATCCTTAATTTTTGGCAAACATTGATCATGATTTAAGCTCCTTAATGCACCCCCTAATTCGATGCTCCTTTCAGGTTGATTGATAGTTACAAACATCGCACTTAAAAGCAACACTGGGCTAATTATTTTGGCGACGACGTAATTTGGAAGTGCAACGAAAACGACGCCTAAGCTGGCACCTCCTCTCCTAACTTCTCAACCACACCAATTTGACGACTTGATAGATTTAATGTGTATCAGCTCCTCTATTCGCGCGCGAAGAGCTTTTAGGTGCATCGGGAATCCGAATCCACAACTTTATTCAAACACTATCAACCACGAAATCGCAACCATAGACCAGACAAACTGCTGAGGCTCTTTTTGAAAATTTTATGAAAGTTCACAGCTTTTATTCAATTCCTACTATTAGTTTACGATCTCCTTTATAACATGTTATATATATCGTGTTCAAATTTTCAATCGTTAATAAAATACTTCCTATTCATCCACTCAAATTCAGATGCATTTTTTTTAAACTTGTAGTGGATGACGCTTGACGTTAATACAGAATTTTTTCAAATATTAATTCATTAATTAAATTTGGTTAAGTAAAATAAAATTTTTCTTTGTTGAACTGAGTAGGAATTGACTGGGAAAAAATGTATTACTTGTTATGAATATATTTTCAAGTCATTTCTTTGTATAGATATGCTTATTGTAGGGTGAGAACGGTTTCCTAGAACACCAGACCAAATTCACAATAAAATTATATAACAGGCACATAAATATTAAACCATAAAATTGTTTACACTCACGCTCTTTCTTGCATGAGCTCAATTCTTTTCAACTTCCTTAAACTCGTTCAAATGACGAAAACCAACTATTGTTTCATGCTTCTATGTTAAAAGAAGGATCGAACAGAAATTGACTTTTAAATAAAATAATTCTATGCTATTTTATTTTTCCCTCGGATCTTTGTAAATATACCCTAACTCTCAGAGTTCCTCTCCCCAATCCTTTCTATTGATAGTCAAAATAAAAGTTTTGCTGTGCAGGAAAAAAATTTCAATTTGTATCCACGAGATAGCGTAATATTTATTCAAAATAGCATCAATAGGGAAAACTATTTACCATCTATTATAATTCAAATTATTTTTTAAACAATGATTATTTGTGAAAAATCAGATTTTGCGTAACATTTTAGGGAAAAGGCATATTTATTTATACATAATTGAAATAATCGTTCTTTTAGAAAGTAATGCATTGTGTTTGTGAAAAGATTTTGAGTTTTGATTTATAGTTAATTAACTATTTTTAAAAAATTATATTTACGTGTTGTAATGCTCATACATAGGTAGGGATTTGACTTCTATTAATAAAATCGAGTTTTTCACTTTCATTCTTTATTTTCAAACGGAGAAGATTTAAAATTCATATATTTTTAGAGATGTCGTGATATATATATTTCAAAGCGAACTGACTCTAAGTAACGGTCCTGATGTCTGAAAAAAGCTTTTTTAAAAAAAAACATTATCTCACTATTTGAAGGAATTATATCCAACATTCATAAATCGTACTTTTTATAATGTGTAATCGTTTGAATATATAAAAGCTAATTCGTTTGAAAGTAGTTTAAACAAATTAAAAGAAAATGAAATGCTATTAATTGCAGTCATAAGAGTAACAAATTTATTATAATAGGTAAAAATAAATTCACGAACATTTATAAAGAATTAAGCTTGATAATTACTGTTGATAAGAAACAAAAAAAATTGATTGGCTTAGAAAATTTAACATTACGTTTTATTTCCTTTACGTGTTTTTTTTTTCAATTCCTACTATTAATTCACTCTCTCCTTCCCCTATATATATTTATTTATATATTATATATCTTGTTCACAAATTTTCATATTGTTCATAAAATACTTTCTATTCATCCATTGAAGTTCAAATACATTTTTTAAAATTTGTAGTGGATGACACTTGATGTTAATACAGTTTTTTCAAATATAATTACTCGATTTAATTAAAAATGAATAAATAGTAACGAACAAAAATAGTCCAACAGCATACTATATAAAAGGAAAATCATTAGTTGTGAGCCTTTAGCGCAATGGATAGCGCGTTGGAGTTCTTCAAAGGTCGTGGGTTCGAATCCTACCTGGAATGGCCTAATTTCTGAGAAGTGATTTTTCGTTTTACTATACTATTTTATTAGAATAATTAAATTTAATTAATGCATAATAAGTCCTAGTCCAACACCATATATACCAAGGAAAATCGCTTTCTATTTTGCCATTTAATATTGTGATTCTGTCATATGTATGCACATATTTATTTTAATTGTAATTATTTAATAAAAAGTAACTAGAATAAAATTTTTCTTTGTTGAACTTAAGTAGGAATTAACTTAATTTTTTAATATATTACTTTTTTTTTATAGATTCTATTATCTCTTGGATAACTTAGTTTAAAATATAAATTAAAAATACTGTTCTACTATTTACACCGACTGCATGTACACATGGGTCAATTCGGCATTTAAAAATGCCAAGATATGAGAAAAATAGAATGTTTATGATAGAAGTCTATTAGCTACAATTCAAGAGTGAAATTTCAACAATCAGATCTGAAGGAACTTGAATTAATTTAATCAAATGGAAGTATCGGAAAATTTTTGAGTTTGAAAGATAAGCCTAAAAATGTACAAGTTTTTTTAATTGTTGTTTAAACAATGAAAAGAATAGAATTCTTATTGCCCAATATTGCTTATAAAAGAATAGAATTTAAAATTTTATAAATATCATTTGATTCAAAAGCATTTAAAATAATGTACCTCGCATTTGTTGGCCACTCATTAAAATTTCTTCACTAATTATAACCGTTTATTAATTTGTTTTAATAATTAGTTATTAGAAAAAACTCTTGATTTTAAAAAACAACAATTTTATTTTGCAAAGAAAGCGTTAAAATAAGAGCCAACAGCTTTATGTCGTGAACTTCTATTTGCTGGAGACAAACAACAACTCTCGCATTCCACAGAAATTCTTTTACTACACAAACAACTTTCGAAATAAACAAGATGTTGCCATCATGCAAAAGATTAATACATAGTCGATGGCGTTGGTAAATAACTTGACAAAAAAATAATTATGTTACATAAAACATATATGAATAGGAATTGAATAGAAATTAAGTACAAACATATCAATGATCATAGAAATGAAAAATGGGTAGTAATAAAAAATACATTTTTATCCAATTAGTTATTGAAATTGCGCTTATAATAGACCGTATTAATACTCGTACTCATGATTTCTTTTGAATATGTCTCTCTTTTACTATTATTAATAAATTCTTGAAGTTAAAATTATGCTTATCATAAATAAAATATTCTCTCCTAAAAATATCGTCTGCAATTAACATCAGCAATATGATAGCAACCATTATCGTCCACAGAAATTACGCCATTTGTCTTTTGCTATAATTTTTAAAAAGTAAAAAAAGCTGAAAAATTATTTCGTATTCTAAAATGTCTCGATACAATATTTCTCTATAATTACGTCTTTGCTGAATAAGTATAGTGGATGAATCGATGATTATACAATACAATTCACTGCAAAAAATAAAATATTATAGATTTTCTGCTATCAAAATTATAACATAGAAGTTGAACTAATCAAGCAAAATGATCGAATAATCGAAACTGCATTCATTTAAAAATTAGAAACAACTCAATTATAAAATCACATCCAGTGGCTTTCAAAAAAAAGATGTGTATAACTCTAAAATTAATTAGAAAATCTTGCAGCGGATTAATTCGAAAGAAAAAGCATGATACTTTTCCGCATAATCTACATTTGATTATTAATGCTAAAACCTAATGTAATTTGTCTCTTCAATATTGATTTTAGTATTTAAAATATTCATTTCTTTAAAATTAAAAAGTTGATAAACAGCTAAACAAATCTTCAACAAACTGTTCGAATAGCAAAAAAATCTAACTCGACCTGCTTAGAAAGTTTTTTTTAAAAAGTTGTAAAAAATCCACGTTTGAGCATAAGAAAAGAGTTCTCTAGAATTCTATCTGCAATTTTCCTCTTCATTTTCTCGAGTATTTTTTAGAATTTGCAATGTGACAATGCTCAATAACCTCAAGTACATACTGAATTAAAAAAATGAATTCAAAGTTAAGAAAAAAATAAAGAATTCATAATCCCTTGCTTCAGAGTACGACTTTAACAATCAATCGGTACGATATAATTAAAATATTAATCATTGAAATGTAAAAAGAAGAAACCTTAAGAAGTTTAACTTATCTATATAATAATAGTGTTAAATGATCAGGTGTTATGTAAATCCAACGGAGGAAGAAGTAGTTTAAGAATCTCTCTCTCTAGACGGGAAAAAAACAATTTCATTCATAAAAGGCTATTCACAGTGTGTTACTTCATTCATGGCCCTTTCTTCGGGATTTTTCTTTTTCAATAAAAACTACTGACGAATGATTTTCCTGTTCTGTCAAGATTCAGCATAACTGTGTATTTCTTCTATGTAAATGAGGATATGAAAACTTTTTTTTTTCGAAATGTTAAACAAAATCTTTACAGTTCCCTTATTTTGTAGAACATACGCAACACAAATATTTTTAACCTTGAACCGGATAAGAGTGCTAAAAAATGTGCACAGAACGTAGTTTTTACGTCCTGTAAAGAAAAAAAATCCTAATGTATTGAATATGCAAATTTTCTTATGGAGAATAACAAAGCTTTTCATGGTTTTCTTTTTTGAAAGCTCATCAAATTATCGAGTTCGATTTCGAATTGATTCGATATTTTACTTTTAGGCTTAACGCTAGTCGTACAAAATGATTATTTCCCGCTATAGTCTATTAACAGTCAGTAACAATAAAAAATGTGAGATTGTTTTCAACAAATTTTTTTTAAACTTGATTTAGTTACCTGCTTTAGCTGATTGTTATTTAAATGAAAATTACTAATTGATTCTTTTTATCAAAATTTTCCCCTTGTTGCTAGTTCGAACTGTGAATTTGTAAAATTTTTTAAATTTATTTGGTTGGTTTTAAGTTCATTTTTTTGGGTTATTATTTTATTTTCAAAAATTATAACAGTTCTTTTTTCACATGGAATATTTCACATGTTTTTTTTTTTTTAACCAAGTGCATTTTGTTTACCTATGTGCGTTAAAAATAGTTAACTAATATGTACTTTTTAAGAGAAAGTTTCTGCAAAAATCAAAAGTTGGTAACAGTGAACCTATAGAACTAAAACTGACTGGCTGGAAACACGCGTTTACATTCATCATGTGACCATGACGTCATATAAACTTTAACTCATTCTAATTTTCCTTTCAGTAAGCATTGGTGTGTGTGTGTTCACATGACTATTACAAAAACTTGTGATACTTTTTATAAATCCATCTAATTATCTCAATAATTTTTGAAATTAATAAATACCTATTGCACTTGTTTTTAAAATTGAGATGAATGTTCAACTAAATTGTATACCATCAAAATTTATATTTTTAGAAACAACGCAAGAAACTTTTTCGTATTTTCATTTATCATTAAAATTCTGTTGTGGCGACTAGATTCGTCATGATGTAGAATATTAATGGCGACTGAATTCGTCATAGTGAAGTAAAGGATGACACAGAGTTTTAGAGTCATCATGTACAAGACTTATGGATTAAATTACACTTTTAATTCCTTTTATAAAATCATTTTTATTCTATTTTTTATTATTATTTGTCCTTTAAATCAGTGATTCTCAACCTTTTTTGCTGTTGTTGTTGTACACTTTTAACAATTTTAAAATTTGTCGGTACATTAACCCTTAACTTCGCAATTTTTTAAATTCCTATGAAAAAATTATATCAGCTAGTTCTCAAGTAATAATAAAAGGGAAAAATATGAAGAAAAAATTGAGCAGTTTTAAATTGAATTTCAGTCATTTTTTTGTTTGTTGCAGAAGTGCAACATTGCGCAGTAGTGCTGTAAATTACAAAACATTTTTTTTATATGAGGATTTTATTATTCATCACAAAATGTTTAAATTTCTTACCTGGTAATTTATTTCGTCAATAAACAAGAGGAAGCATAAAATATAATGGATTCTTTTTATAGCAAAAAACACAGTTCTTGAGGCATCAGAGATTTTTATAATTGTTGTGATTTCTGGAAAAAAATGTATTTCCATCTAGTGACAAAATTAGCATGTATTTCGTTGCAATAATCTTTTTTTTTTTTCTGATAAGTGATTTGTAGATAATTAAAGAAAAACATTGAGTCTGTTAAATTAAAATAAATCGTATGTTGCAGAAATGCAACAGTGCGAAGTTAAGGGTTAACAATAAAATACTTATCTGAACTACTTGTCTATTATAACTCAAACTCAGTAACGCAACAGCCCATGAGTACCAGGTCCTACTGTGCCCATCCCAGTATACGTTACCATTGGGCGCTGAGGTGCATGAGCAGATGTCCTGATCAGGTGATCAATCTGAAGCGGGACCCCCAGTGCTTAAATCCCTAAAGCAAGCTTGGTACTCATTTATCGACCCACTTCAGCAGGACTTGTCTATTATACTTATCTGTAATACACTTCCATCTATCCACAAAAGTATAAATATACCACAAATACCTTTAGTTTATTTCTATAAAACAACCGAATGATTCGGTTCTGGATTTTATTTTTTCAATTCCTACTATTAGCTCACACTGTCTATATAATTATTTATTTATATATTTGTATATTTATTTATTTATCTTGGTGGAATGTTCAATCGTTAATACAATACATTTTAAAGCGCTGAATTGAGTTGAAATTTTATATACAGGATCATTTTGGATGACAATGCAATAATTTAATTATAATTAATAAAAATTAATGGATTAAAACTAATTATTTAAAGAATTACAAATACAGCCACTTTGGCGACTTAGCGACCCTTTTGGCGACTTGTGTCAAAACTTGAAAAGGTTTTTTTCTCACGTGTCAAAGCATTCAGTTGGACTGAAATTAAAAGGACAATACGATACTTTAATGATAATTAAAAAAACTAATTACCACTTAATGTTGTGATTCTGTCCTATGTATGTACATATTTATATTAATTGTAACTACCATAAAATTCGGCGTATAGCGTGCACCGGCGTATAACGCGCACCCATACTTTCAAGCTGCATTTTTTAATTTTTAGGTATATTCGCCATATAACGCGCACCCCCATTTTTACGAAAGAACGAGAAATGTGCGTGTACAATGCTGGTATGTTTTTAAGCCATTATATATATAATTCAAGGTATTATCCCATAATTTTGAAAAAGAGTTTATTTTTAGAATCAAAACCCTTTAATTTCATTAGGAATGTCGTTTCTTTCAAATAAACAAAGTCCGATCTAAGTAGAAGTCTAATTTTTCTTATACTTATATCTCTTTTTTTACTTTTGAAACTATCATTATTTTATACCCGGCGTATAACGCGCACCTAAATTTCGACCTCATTTTTTGTGTTAAAAGTGCGCGTTATACGCCGGATTTTACGGTATTTAATAAAAAGTAGCTAAAAAAAATAAAAATTTTCGTTGTTGATCTAAGTAGGAATTGGCTTAAAAACTATTTTTTTATATTACTTGTTTTTCTCAGGGTATAATTAATAATTTTTTTAAAAAATTGGCGGTACATTTCAAGAATTTGGCTGCACAGTGGTTGAGAGAATCACTGTTTTAGATAGTATAATTTTCTTTAAATAATATTAATAAAATTAAATAATAATTCTGATATTAAACTTTGATTATTTGAACAATTGCTTTTTCTTTAAGATAACATAAAAAGTGTTATTGGATACTTACCTTTATGTTGTTGTTTTTCAGGAGGGCAAGTAAAATCTGTGTCCGTTGAACCTTGCTCCACAGAGCCCTGTGAAATTCCCAAAGGGGCCTCTGCATTCATCAATGTACACTGTTTATCGAGTAAGTGAGATTACCTTTCATCCTTTATTTATTTTTTCTTCCTTTCATTTACTATTTTTAATTAACACGCTTTTATAAGTTTCACTTGTATGTAGTGGAATCTTTGAACTCGATTTTTACCCGCTTTAAAAGATCAGATTAATTCGAAATTTTGCACAATTATCAAGGACCAATGACAATACAATAATTTCATACTTTTGTTCCATTGTCCTGATTAGGATAATTAGGAATACGATTTATAGATTTGGCGACTTATCCCGTATACCACTTCCAGATTTGGCGACTAATTTCAGATTTAGCGACTAAAAAACTAAGGTGCAACCTTAAAACCACTAATAGGCTTGTGGTTAATACAAATAAAACAAAAATGTGTTCTTTATGTGAGAAAGAGTAGGGTAGGTGGGTTAGCAATTTCTTACCATAATATAAGCCTAGTTTTTCTGAAAATGGAAATAAAAAAAAAAAGACTCGTGCATGTGAAAAAAAAATTTATGTTCTAACTTCTAAATATTTTTTAATTTTTAAAGCAATATACATTTAGAAGTGATGATACGAATTAACATTATAGCAATACGTTTAAAAGGTGATAATACGATTGGCATTTAATATTTCTTCTTAACATACTTTTTTATTAGTTAGACCTGTATCTACAGAGACGGAATCTTTGAAATATAACGATACGGGACTCATCCGAGGCCCCGTAAAGGACAGAATAATATCCTTCAGACTCGTTAATTAATATCAATTGGAGAGCAAGACTAATTCTAGCAGCCACGTAATTTCGGCTCCAAATATCAAACTCAAGGATAAATGATAGTTTTTAAAACTAAAAAAAAAGAGGCTTTTATTGTAGATTGAACTAAAAATAGAAAAAAATAAATTATAGTTTTAAAAAAACTAAAAAACACGCTTTTATGTTCCATCGAACTCAGAAATAAAATAATAATTCTAAATATAAGAATAAAATGATTAACGAGAAAATTAATGTCATTGTGGTAAAAGCGTGGGGTGTGCTTGGTACTACATTTTTACACTACATTTCAAAGTAGAACTAGTAAGAAATTATAGCAATTAATATACAGCACCTCACGCTTTTACCCAATGACATTAATTTTCTCATTAATCATTTTATTATTGTATAAAGAATTATTTTTTTACTTTTTAGTTCGTTTCACTATAAAAGCGTGTTTTTTAGGTTTTTTTTAAACTATAATTTTTAACTTTTACTTTCTCTGCTTATTCATCAAAGCGACGGTGAAAAATATTTCAGGCCTTTTTCCATTGTCATCTCGAATTATTGCATTGTAATTTCCTCATTAGATAGGAATCATTTGCCTTCCAATTCATTTTTCAGTTAAAAGCTATATTTCAGCTTAAAAATCACTGATTGAAATTGGCAGGATTTCTTTTTTTATTTTTAGCAATCTTAACAATCTGTCCTAAAATTCCAGTTTAACATTCTAACATTGAAATTACCTTAAGGCTATTTTTTCGCCATATGCACAAGGGCGTGAACTTAACGCGGAGCACATTTTCGGACTGAACAAATGCCTCAATTTTTCTAAAAATTTGTGATATTGTAACTCATGCATTTGTTTATAATACAGTGTTTTTAAAAATTTTCAAAATATTTCATAAGTAATAAGTTTTTCCTTTAAACATGTAAAGGAATAGCCTATTTAACATTACGGTATAGGAGAAAAAATGTGAAACACATTTTATAAAAGAAAAAATGTGTCAAAACTCGGATAAAAATGAGTAGTGTGATAAAATAAGTGTTCTCTACAGGATAGTGAAGCGAGAATATAATATTAATGTTTGAGTACTTTTATATCTGAAAAAATACTCCGGATTTGGGTCCTATTCTTTAACATTAGCCGAAAACAGCCTTAAATAAACACACAATCAGAAATTGATGTAACAAAGAGAATTATGCATTGTGTTTCAAAAGTATATATATATATATATATATAATTTCCATCGACTCAAATATTTCCATTCAATAAAGTGAAACTGTTTCAAATATCCACGTAGGGTTTTTTTTATATGTACACTGTTTAAAATATTTATACGTTTCTCGTGACTTGTTAGTTATATATATAGGTAAAGTTACGACTCTAAAAAATTTAAAATAATACCCCAACTTACGGATGGTGGATGAGGGTAACAGTAAGTCGAATTCGCGTGTCGGGGTATATTTCTACAAATCAGTGGTTTACAGAGGTCCTAAGGGGTCTGACACCCCAAGCCTTGATTTTTTCGATTGGTTATAATCTATATTTATATTACGTAAAATTTAATTATGTACTTGTCATTAATAGTTAATTATATTAATTAAGCTAATTATTTATCAATAATAATTTGTATTCTTTTTGTTCCCGAAAAAACGAAAAATCAAAAGAATTTTTGTTGAACGACGTATTTGGGGCATGATACCAAAAAGGTGGATTTCGACCTGGAGCCCACCGAAAAATTTTTTTTGGGTACTGATAAAATACATATAAATTACTAGGTTTGGGGCTAGAGACGAAGAAAATAATAATTTAGAAAAGTTTAGAAAATCTTTTGGGCAACAGATAGAAAATCGAAACCGAAGTTACTTTGAGTGTAGAAGTTTAAAAATTTTCAAAATAGTCGGCGGCTCAAAATTTTTTTCTTCCCATACAATTTTCTTTCGTAGCATACTAATGTTTTTTTAAAAAGTAGGCTCTTCTTTGGAGTCTATACTTTTAAAAATTTGTAATCCTTTTTCAATTAAGGCTGTCTTCGGCGTAACGTTAATGAATATATCCCAGATTTAGAACATTTTTTCAGATTAAAAAAATATTCCAACTTTAATAGTATATTCTGGCTTCGATATCCCATGGAGAACCACTTATTTTATCATACTACTCATTTTTATCCGAATTTACCCATTTTTTCTGGTACAAAATGTGTTTCGTTTTTTTTTTTCCTTTACCGTAATGTTAAATAAAATAACCCTTGACATGTTAAAAGTTAAAATTAATTATTTATGAAATATTTCGAAATTTTAAAAATACTATATTATAAACAAATCCATTAATTACAATGCTGTAAGTTTTTATGATATTTTTGAGACATTTTTCTGTCTGTGAATGGGCTTCGCGCTTAATTGTGGCTTTCGTACATTTGGCGAAAACAGCCTTATATAAACTAAGGCCTTCTGTCAAATTTCCAAACGTCATTCGATCTACTGATTGAACTGGGTCTAAAGACTCAAGTTCTTCAAGTCAGTTTCAACGTCTTGTTCATGTATTTCAATGAGCTCATCAATTGCCAGTTCCTGATTTTGGGAATTCTCAGCAGTTCTTCAAAAGTCATCTCTGTCCACTTCTAAATTTATTTGCCTGGCAAAATCGGCAACTTCTTTTATCAGATTACCAACTGCACCATTTCTTTTCCCCTCAAACAAAAGAAGACTCAGAGATTTGAAAATCACGTAAGTCGGGGTACCGTCAGCCGAGGTATTACTGTACTCTAAAACTAATACTGCATAATTTTAAGACGCAATTAAAGTTGCATGCGGATAATAGGAAGAAAAAAAATTCAAAACACACTCAGAGGTGGAAAGTATTCCAATATTGAACGAAGTTCTTAAAGATTGTGTAGTACAATTACCTACTTATCATGCAACGTCTTGAAGTTTAAAAATAAACTCGATTTTTTTCATTTTTTGACTGATAGAGTTAAGTATTAATTTAGCATTCCAATACGGTAGGCAATGCACGGAACGCGTTTTATTAAAATAAAAATTGTTTGACACAAAAAAGGAAAAAGTTGATATTTACTGGATTATGGTACTTGCTACAAGGCAGTGAAGTGGGAATGTATTAATATTGTTCTCTCCCAAAGAAAATGGGCCAGCAAAATTTCTTTCGGCGAAGGATGCAGTGGCAATTTTCAGTATGATTTGCACACACATTTGAAATGTTAATTATAAATTGCCAAAAAGGTTTTAGGTATTTCAGATTTTATTTTTTTTTCTTGTCAAAAGTGCTTTGCTTTAAATTTATTCTCGTAGTAATTTTTCAACAGTTAATTGATTTATTCTTAATTTGCGTCGCATTTCGAAAGTAAGCAAGGACTATTTGGTGACGTATCTCCGTAATTTTGAACCGCTTGGCATTGTTTTCTCTAAATTTCCACTCCATGTCAACGAGAGGACCCTTTTTTAAAAAATATGTAAAAAAAAGAAGCTGTAAATCTTCGTCTTCGTAATCAAATTTAATCCTTTTTTTCCCCATCATTTGTATTTTAACTCTTTCTTAGAGATTGAACTCTATAAATTCCTTCCCTTTCCACAAAACACCCTCTTTTTCATAACAATTCACTTGAATACTCCGTAATTCAGTTCCATTTAACGTACAGTAGCTCCCACTATTTCGCGCGTTCGGTGTTTGATGAAACAAACTGGATCCCATGGCTCGATTTAATATCGCCAACCACGAAACTTTCGATCAAAGCCTTAAAGCTGTTTCCACCTCTGAAAGTTTCTAGGTAACTCGCTATAATAAGTACTTTTTATTATAAATTGATTTCACACTAAAGCTACACAATGGGAAATGAGGCTTCGTAATTTTGGTCTTGTTAAAGTTACAATGGCAATATTTAAGAAAGATTTTTTTTATTTTATTATTTATTATTTTCTGATTTTGCCACAAGAGGAATTCTAGTTAACCATCACCCGTTGCTTTTCATAAACCAGTCTTCGATTTAAATGACACTTACATTGCCACTAGATCATTACTAGTAGCAAATTGCTGCTGTAGCAACATGGCTATCCCAGTCGATATTTCTGAATAAATGTTTTGTGTATTAACTGGAATCTAAATGTTTTTTAGATACAAAAGCTGAGAAACTTCGTCTATCCGTTTGGGCTGATGTGGCCGGAATCGAGCTTCCCTACCCGGGCATGAAGAGAGACGCCTGTAAGGGAAAGAACATCACCTGCCCGTCGCTGAAAATCAGGACTTGCACTATGTTCAGAAATTTGAGGTCAAGAAATTCTTCCCCTCGGTAAGTAATTTGTTTTTACATTCCAACATATACTACAAAAGTCTGTTAAGATTTTTTTTAAAAGTACGCATATTCATTACATCCAAAGAGCATTTCGGGCAGATTATTAACTTTTTTTCTTTCGTGCTTGTAAAAATTCATCCTTTCAATCGAAATTGCCTTAAAAAATTGAAGAAATTTCGTCATCTACGATTTTCAAACAGCGATTTTGAAAAACAGACGATCCTTTTGTGCAACAAAATCTGTTTAGTTGCGATATGCGAATTTCTGTAAGGATGCTGCTGTAACGTCTTCTAACGTCTTCGTTTCATCGCTGTGTTCGGCGTCTTTGTGGAAATAATCAACACCCGGGCAGGGACACAGGTGCAACTTTGAATTATTGCGTAGTATCAGCTTGGATCACCCGCCGACTTTTTGACATCACGAGGGATCCTTTCTCATCGCTGGCAGGATGCAACCAGAGCTGTTAGAGTGCCACCCTGATACCCAAGAGAGAGAGATGCTGATCCCTCGAAGGGGGCAGAGAAGGAGGGAAAGCGAAGGGAAGATGCGTTGACCCGGCGGAAGGAGACAGACGCGCGAGGGAAGATGATGCTCTGAACTTACCAGGGAGCGGAGGCTAAAAGAGGATTCCTCCTCTCACAAATCACTTTTTATTGGACTATAATAATCTTTTAATAAGTTTAATAACTTCAATGTATAACTCTGTAGATAATAGCTGTGACGTAATAAATTCAATATTTAAATTAACCAAGATCACAAGCTACCGTTATTCCTATCAAACGTCACACTGCTATTTCACTGAGATCTGCTTCCAAAATTAGAAGTAACTCCACATTGTTCTTATTATAATTGAATATTTATATATATAATTAAATCATATTTCAGAAATTGACTTACTGCTGAAAATGTCTGCTTAAAAGGATGTTAAAGTATTAATCGACAAATATTAAATTTATTGGATAAATGAATTATTTGTTGTTTAGCGATGTTATTGTGATCAGCACATCAATACGTCAATACTGAACATCAATAAACGTAAAAATAGCAGATTTCTTCATGTCGGCATAGCGTGAATGTGAATATGGAATTGGAGGGGAGTGGGGATGGAGTATCAGCACAGTTATCGATCTCTCCATCTGAAAATGATCAAAATTACGAAGCGTATTGGCTGCAGTTAGCGAGCCCTTAAGTCGCAATTAGAAATAAATATCATTTAAGGACAGTTGAACTACGCAAGAGGACAGGGAAACTCTGTATAAAAGAAAACTAACCAAAGAGTTTCTCGTACGGAAATTGCATTCGAATTTCAGTATTTTGTGAGAAGGTTGTGTTATATCTCGTGCAAGCTACATTACACGTCACTCAGAATTCCCTTGACACTGTAACTCAAAGACGCATTGCCACAGTGGTACGTTGAGCGATAAACTGGATGTAGGATAAACATCACGTCGTCTTTTCGAATGAGTCCAGTTCTGCTTGCAGCATCGTAGTGAACGTATCTGTGTCTGAAAACACCGAAGAAAGCACGCGAGACCTGCTTGCACTTGATATATCACACGAAACTTGTACCTATTGTGAATGTTTGGGCAACCATCAGTAACACGACACGAACACCTCTTTTTCACTTCGCTGGTTAATTGAACAGCTAGCGTTAACACTTCCCAGCTCTTAAGGTTGGTGCCTCAAATTCAAGGTTTTAGAGTTTTCATCTTTTAACACGTTCGCTGTCCCTGACGCAGTATTCTAAGTACATGCCAGTCTACACGGACGGATCGAAGACCGAAGGACGTGTTGGGTGTGGTGTTGTTTTAACGATACCATTATAAGTTTCACCCTACACAATTCTATGTCTTTAGTGCCGAATTGACTGCCATTCTTGTGGCACTTCAACATATATTGGTTTCCAGCTACCGTCATTTTTGTGTGTACACTGACAGCATGAGTGCTCTAGAATCCTTACATTCTTCAACAGAACGTAGACACCCTACTGTAATAGAAATACTTTTACTTCTGCGAAAATTAGAAAGAAAGGGTTTTGATATAATTTTTTCTTGGATACCTGGACACGTGGGTATCCTTGGTAATGAACAGGCAGATAACGCTGCACGATCCATATCTGATCACATGCAGCAGCCTGTCTGTTACCAAGATTTAAAATCATCTATACAGCACTATATCCATCATACATGGCAAGAGACTTGGGATCAACAGGTCATCAACAAACTACATAGCATTCATCCTTCCACTGCTCAATGGGCAGCGGTACCAGTACGAAGACAAGATGTCCTCTTGACTCGTCTTCGTATTGGACACACTCGTCTAACGCATAGACATTTGCTGCTGGGAGAGAGTCCCCCAGTATGTGACTTTTGTCAATGTGACCTCTCCATTTTACACACATTTTCGTAGAATGTCCAAAATATTCATCTAAACGAAACACCTTTTTTAAAACCAAACTTTTAACTTTGACTGATTTGGTTAGGGAAATTCCCCATCCAAAAATCTTTTTGCTTTTTTACGTTCGATTAACATTTTACATGAAATATAATTTTCTTAAAGATTTTATTATACCATTGTATTTTCTTTTTTTTTAAAAAAGAGATATCCATAAATTTTTACATTAATGCATTTTTAAATACTTGTTCACTTTTATATTCTGACATTTTAAAATACATTTTTATATTTATATACACATTTATTATATGTTCATATTTTTAAAATTTTAATATACTGACAAATGTGGGGCGCAGTATAGCCAAACTTGGCTCTTGCGCCAAAAAAATCAACTATCATCATCACCCTGACGCACTGGCGTGTCAGCATAGTTCTACCTCGTATCCCGGCGCCGCTCTGGGACGACAATCGACTATGATAAGTAGTATGCTTTGTTGTAATTCGGCTTCTGAGGATGGATAGACCAATTTTACCTGGCAGCGAATGTGTTAACAAAGTAACCTGTCGTGTCCTGACCTACCTTGGCACTTGAGTGAGTGAATATTAACGTCGCACTGTTCAGCTACACGAGGGCTTTGGCGACGGACCACGTAATTTTGAACCATGGTCAAGTGACGTGGACGACACCTGAGCTGGCACCCCCTTCTCCTAACTATCACACCACACCAACGGGAGGACGTTTGAGCTCTCGACAAATTTAACGTGCATCGTTGCTACACGGCGAGTCTTTAGTGGTACTGGGCTCGAACTCGTGACAAAGTCAGCCACGATCCGATACCTAGACCACTCGGCTACCACGGCCTCTCCTTGACACAGGGAGCACTCAATGGATGTCCTGTCCACCACGTTCTCCAAATCTCTCACCTATTGAAAACATTTTATCATGAATTGCTGAGAGGTTACAGTTGCTGAAATATGGCTAGGCTAGAAGCAGCATAGAATGACTTGTCCACATCGGTCCTCTTTAGATCAGTTCGACTCGATGCCTAACCAGTTAGAGCCATTTTAGCTGCAGAGGGCAGATGTGTGTACTAATTTTTGACCCGGTTATACCCTCAAATTGCCTATAAATTTAATATTTTCTTCCTACTATGGCGTATATGTACAACAAGTAAAGTCTTGTTATTTATTTTCCTTTAGTTTTAAGCTATTCTAATAAAAACATTTAAAATAAAAATACTTTCTTTTTATAAGACCTTACAGATAAACAATGTTTCTTTTTACAGGTCCAGACCAAGCCCGCTTTAACCTCAAGACTAACGATGACCAAGACAAAGTGATCTGCTGCTTCATAGCCCCTGTCAGCGTCGTGAATGGCAAAGATTGAGTCAGTTCGTGCGGCACAACTTAAGCTTTTACCATCATCTGTCCTTATTTATGTTCAGATCCTCTTTTCTATCAGTCAGTTTTTCTTTTTTCATATGTACGAAAATAGTATGAGCTTTTAGCTGTAAATACAGTTTATGTTTTGTTTTGCTACAAAAAATAAAAAGATACCGTCGTCATTTTCTGTATTTATTGTTTCTTATGCTTGAAACTCTACCACAAAAACCACAAGGTTATAACCATAACTATAAGTTATCATTTGAACACCATATTTTATTTCTGAATATGTTATTGTTGAGGTTTTTCCCTGATTTTTAAAATATAAATTATTCTTTTTCAACTCCTACAATTTTAGTTCACACTCTCCCTATATATATTTATTTATATATAATATCTTGTTCAAATTTTTAATTGTTAATGAAATACTTTTTATTCATCCACTCAAGTTCAAATGCATTTTTAAACTTGTAGTGGATGACATTTGATGTCAATACAGTTTTTTCAAATATTAATTCATTAATTAAATTTAATTAGTGAATAAATAGCAAAAAACAAAAATAACGGTCCAACACCATATATAAAAAAGAAAATCGCTCGTTATGTTCCTGTAGCGCAATGGATAGCGAGTTGAACTTCTAAACCCCAAAAGGGCGGGGGGAACCCCCTAGGTGCCCATTTGGGAAAGTGATTTCTTCTTACTATATATTTTATTGGGAAAAATTAAATTTAAATTTAAAGAAAAATAGTGAAAAAACAAAAAGAAAAATTCAACCTCTTGTAGGAAGTAAAATTTTTTAATTTTCTATTTTGCCACTTAATATTGTGATTCTATCATATGTATATACATATTTCTATTAATTGTAATTATTTAATAAAAAGTAACTAAAATAAAAATTTTCTTTGTTGACCTACGTAGGAATTGACATTAATTTTTTTTATATTACTTGTTCTTTATGATAGCAATCTTGGTAATAAGCTACCTCGGAAGTTTTTATATTTTTTTTCACAAAATACTTGAACCTATGGTGAAACTTTCGCGACACATTTAAATTGCAGCCATCAAAATTTAACATCAGAGCCAAATATTAAAATTAAATAATTAAAATTCTTTAAAAAATATTAATATTTATTATTTTTTATATATATATTTAAAGAAACACCTATACTTAATGGTTCTTTTTTAGAATATTTTGTTCGAAAAATCGAATTTTGTGGAAACGCATATTCTTAAATTTTCTCACAAGAGTTATAAACAACAGTAATCGATTTTAATTTTTATGATTCACCATTTCAAAAAAGTTTTTTTCTCAAAAATGTGATAAAGAGAACAAAGCTGCAGAAGTGGTTTACCTTTCCTTTTTGGGGATTTTTTTTCCACTTCACGCGGGGTATTAGCAAATTCGTAATTATTTTACCTCCCCCGCCCAGAACCTCCATTTCCTTGCTTGTTGTGACGTAAGCGTTTATTAGTTACAAGAACTTTTTTTGTAACATTTAAGTATATTAGAACTTAGGAAATTAAGTAGTACCCAATTAATATTATGCTAATGATATACCATTATTTCCAATCAAAAGTTTTCACTTTATACATACACTAGTGTTTTAAACACAGTTCGAAAAAACTTCTTGCATAATCTGATATAGTTTTTGCGATGTAATTATTAATTTTTTAAAAATAATCCACATACCTAAACAGTATAGTTTTTTTTTAAATATAAATACGTATATTTTTTAATTAAAACTTATTTAATGTAACTTTATAAAATTGCAGATAGAGGTTAGAGCGAGAAGGAATAACAAATCATCACAAATAAAAATACCTACAAAAGATGATTTCAGATAACGTGCAAATATTGCTTGTTATTGCACAAAATTAAAAATTTATATCACCGTTGTTAAGCCTGCTTTCACCAGTAAAGAGCTCATTATTCAAAAATATTTTAACGAAACAGTTTTTTTTAAGTCTATAAGATTGAAAAAGAAACTCACGTGCGAGTTAAATATTTTTTTGCTTGTAATATTAATGTGTTACTTTTATCTATGATAATCGGGAATCCAAGAAATAAATGAAAATACCGTCAAATGTGTGATTCAGAATTTTAAGGTAATTATGAAGCCGCCATTTTTGATTTTCAATTTTTTTTCCCCTCTTTTTCGTTTGGTTTACCTCACACGATTCTCAAGATTACGATTTTGAAATTTTGGTGATTATCATTTTAGTTTTTAATTATTCATTTTTTTTATTCCATTTTACGCTCTTTGCTTCATATATAGTAAATCTAATTTAAACTAATTGATCTTATTCATCAGATTAATCCAAATCAATTGTTTTAAAATACTGAACATGTTTCGTGTTGTAACATTACTTTAAAGCTCTTAATTTATTTATCAGAAAGAGAAGAAATAAAAATTTTAGAATTTTATATATATTTTAAATACACAACAAATTCTCACTAAAAATATTCAATTTGTAATCAACACAATGTGTTTGATTTGGGTCACCTTGTGTACACATATCATAATCCCTAGCAAGCTTACATATTTTCGTTTTAAGTATTTATGCTACTGATTAATTCTGAATAAAAATGTCTGCACTGAAAGCAATTAATTTTAAAATGAGTAGTACATGTTGAAAAATTAACTGTCTGAGTGTGCATGAATGTAAAATATTGCAAACTATTATTCGTACTTGATGAAGTAGCTTACAATATTTTGCATTCTATGATGATGTAGTAAAACAAAAAAACAGCTTAAAAGATAAAAACATCTCAATAGATTTTGCATTTGTTCGCGGACACGTGGGCGTTCTTAGAAATGAGCGGGCCGATTGGCTTGCAAAGGCTGCCACCAAGCGCAAGATTGACATTGCCCCGTTATTATTCCTAAATCATTTTACAAGAAAATCACGAAAGAAAGAATGGTTTAATCGGAACTAAGAATATTCATTTTTAAATGAGGAGGGGAAAAAAAATTTTTCCAACCATTAATAAGAGACTGTCATGCCATCATTTTTATACTAATTACAAAATAAGCCAATTTCTCACTGGTCATGGTAACTTTAAAAGCTATTTGAAAAATTTAATTGAGTTCCATTATTTTCCTGTAATTGTAATATTGGTGGCGAAGAAATATAGAAAAGTGCTTCTTCTGGGTTCCAAGTTTGTCAGACAGAGGAAGATTCTAAGATTGACTTTCAAGGGACTTAATATAAATTGGCCTCCTAATCTTTAACTTCTTTCCACCAGAAGTGCTTTTAAAACGTTCTGTGAATTTGTTGAAATATTTTTAATCCTTCATAGCCTCAAAAAATAATTCCCTTCTTTCCTTTCTAATGTGTGATTAATACTTACTTCTGTGAGCCCCGTGTGATACTTGGTGGTGCACGGGGATTTTATAGTTGTTTTCAATAAAAAAAAGGTGATTTACATTCTATGACTGTACTATTTTCTATGATTACATGCAATAATGAATAAGTGCTTTTAGTCTGTGAGCCACAATCCACGATTGAAATATTTGATGAGACGCGAAATAGTTTCAATAAATTTTAAAGACAAGGTACGAAATAAATTTGTAATATTATA
Organism: Trichonephila inaurata madagascariensis; assembly: GCA_019973955.1. Lineage (NCBI taxonomy): Eukaryota > Metazoa > Arthropoda > Arachnida > Araneae > Nephilidae > Trichonephila > Trichonephila inaurata. The sequence goes on from BMAV01001648.1 coordinate 38,837, forward strand.
GCTGTAGAACATTCACTACTTAATCCTGCAAAAAGAAAAATAGAAATTGAATTCCATTATGAGAAAGTTCTTTCCAAATATTAACTCGGTCAATTAAAATAAATAATTAATACTTTAGTTAATATATTTATCTTTTAATACTTGCTGTCCCCTAGATAAAGAAATCCGAAGAAAGAGTTAACTGTTAAAGAAAAGTATTCAAAAAATTTCGAAAAAGATGATTTGTGATTTTGAACAATCGATTTCTGATTCAAGCCTATTATGGTATAGAATTATAATATGGGTATAGTAAAAATAATTAAGTTTGAGGAATCATAAACAAATCGCGTGACAGTTCTTATATGCCAACCTATACAATTAGCAATATCATGGAAGGATAAATCCCACTCTAGAGATCCTATTGCTACAAAATTCCGATACGGGCTAATAGTTCCTTGTTCTTCTTACAAGAACATAGCATGAACTTCCCACAAACAACCAACATTCAAAAGTAATTTTTGAAAGAGAAATCCGATGCATAATTTTCCTTTTATACAGAATTTGAAATGCTATTACTCCTTGAGCCATTTGATTGCGCTCAAATTTTAATAATTTGCATATCCCAGAATCTTTTTGAAAATTGATGAATGAGGATGGATTTGTATTATCCATCCTTCATGGTATTGTAACAGTACATACAGTGGGCCACAAAAGTGTTCGTACACTTGCAATTTCCAATAAAATTTAATGTTTTCGACTAATGAAAATTAATATATTGGAATCGTAATTTGTTAATGGTATTTACAACTTGTTCTTAATGAACTGACATAATCAATTTTTTAAAAAATGGTATAACTAATTTTTTAAAAAAATTAATAATCAAAAAGCTACTAAAAAATTACGCCACAGAAGTCTTCGTACACTTAACAAAAATCTCAACATAGCTTTAAATATTGCATTTCTTTCTTAATTTAGTACAGTAGGATATCTTTTAGTGTCCACAACAACTTTTAAATGTCTTGGTATAGAATTCCTTAGTTTTTTGTAATTTCTGCATCGATTTTCGACCATTCTTCTATGATTATTGTTTTTACTTCACATTATGTGTTTATATGTCATGTTTTCAATTTTTTTAAATCAAATTCTCTCCAAATATGTTTTACTGTGCTAAATAAAGTGATTGAGGAGATGTTTCAGAATTTGGGGACAGTTATACAGATGCCAACGGCGTACATTGAGAGGAGCGCGCTTGGCGTCATTATCCTGTTAAAAAATGAAGTCGTCTCCTATATCCAAATTGTGGGCGGATAATTTAAAATTTCTTTCTAAAATATTTAAATAGAGCTCATGATTCAGAATACCATAAAAAAATACCAAATTATCTAATTCTGAGGCCGATTTACACCCCCACGCAAAAACATCTCCACCTCCATGCTGAAGAATGGAAGTGGAAGAGTTCTTGCTCCACATAAATGCATGGGATTAAACTCCTCATTTTTTCATTTAAAAGCTCTTATATGCCCATCGGAATAAAAAATGTTGAATTTTCTGTCATCCCAATCAATTTGTTGTCAATTCTGTATTTTCTGAAACTTAATCCCAAGAATCTAGTTTGATCAATGAACCATGGAGGGGAAATGTTCTTGCGTGGGGGTGTAAATCGGCCTCAGAATTAGGTAATTTGGTATTTTTTTATGGTATTCTGAATCATGAGCTCCATTTAAAGATTTTAAAAAGAAATTTTAAATTATCCACCCAAAATTTGGATATAGGAGAGGACTTCATTTTTTTACAGGATAATGACGACAAGCGCACTGCTTTCAATGTACGCCGCTGGTATCTCAATAACTGTCCCCAAATTTTGAAAAACCTCCTCAATCCCTTTATTTGGCCCAGTAAAACATATTTGGAGAGATTTTGATTTAAAACAAGAAAACATGACATATAAACACATAATGTGAAGTAAAAACAACAATCGTAGAAGAATGCTTGAAAATCGATGCAGAAATTATAAAAAAACTGATTAAATCTATACCAAGACGTTTAAGAGTTGTTGTGGATACTAAAAGATATCCTACTAAGTACTAAATTAAGAAAGAAATACTATATTCTAAGCTATATTGAGATTTTTGTTAAGTGTACGAAGACTGTGGTGTAATTTTTTAGTAGCTTTTTGATTATTAATTTTTTTAAAAAATAGTTGTACTATCTTTTTTAAAAAATTTGATTATGTGAATTCATTAAGAACAAGTTGTAGATATCATTAAAAAATTCCGATTCCAATATATAAATTTTTATTAGTCAAAACCATTAAATTTTATTGGCAATTGCAAGTGTACGAACACTTTTGTGGCCCACTGTATATTATTATTATTATATGTCACTAGTGTATTTGGTTGTCATGCTTAAGATTTTATTGTATTTTCAACATATACATGTTTTCCGCTTTCTTTTATACACAAAATTCCATTTGAAATTAAATAAGCATTTCAAATGAATAACTGAATATAAACTAAGCAGTGTCAGACTTATGGCCTTGTGATATTTGTGTGTTTTGTTTTCATTACCTCATTTCGGAAGATTTTATTTTGTCCTGTTAATTTGCAAGTTGATATGAAAACTGATAAACAAACAGCATTTTCTAGTTTTTTTACACTCTACAACCTAAACGATTTTCAGCAGGTTTTACCACAAATGTTTCGTTGAGACCTGCTGACGAATTCAAAAATACATATGCGATTTTGCGACAAACTTCAGACGCCACCTAAATGACATTGAATGTGTATTTTTGCTTATGATCCGAATCTATTCAATAAACTAGTGTCATTAGGGTAATGTGTAGTAGTGCTATATTTTCTATAAAAATATAGCTGCGTGCTGATTTTTTTTTTCTGTGAAAACTACTCTGGAATAATTTGCAACATTTAAAACACATTTATGTTAAATTTCGAAAGAAGGAAGAAAATATTTTGAAAGCTTTTAATAAAAAAGCGATGAGTGCTAAAATTAGAAACGTCATTTATATTTGTGTGTGATGTTTCTAAAAATTAGAAGCTCATAATTGATCCGAATAAAATTAAGTCACAGGCATCTCGTGTTCCGCTCTATATTTTTAGTTACGTATTACTTATAGCAATCAAGAAATATTTTAGGTAATTTCTTATCATTACAATTTCTTGATTAAAGAAAGAATTTCCTTTTATCTTGAAGGCAAGCTCCTCATATCACAGTTTCCATATCCATAACAGCATGCAAAATCTAAAGGTAGATATTTTTTTTCTTGAGGTCGTTAATAGAAAAAAAAATTCTGAATATTTTTTCCATGGGTGTCCTTTCTTTCATTTTAGAACCTTCCTTTTAATACGTTGTGATTTTTTTTTTCAACTTTTGCTAAGAAAATACCATCATTGGTAACGTATGCATAAGAGAATTTTAAAACTTTGATCATAACTAAAACTGTTTTCATCATATGTACGAGAGCGTGAACTTGACGCGGAACACATTTTCGGTGAGAGAAAATAACTCAATTTTCATAAAAATTTGTGAAATTGTAACTTATGTATTTGTTTAAAATATTGTGCTTTTAAAATTTCAAAATATTTCATAAATACATAGATTTTTTTTTAATCTAAAGGAATAGCTAATTTAACATTATGGTATAGGAGAAGAAATGCAAAACACATTTTACAAAAGAAAAAATGTGTCAAATAGGATAAAAATGAGTAATATGATAAAATCAGAGATTCTCTATAGGATAGTGAAGCCATAATATAATAATAGTGTTCGAGAACTTTTATATCTGAACTTTTATATCTATCCCTATCCAAATTAGGGTCATATTCTTTAACTATAGTCGAAGTTAACCTTAAGAAATAACACAGACAACTGAATAAAATTTACTCTGCACATTACTTGATCCTTATGTACATAATGCTGTAAATTACAGCTACTAATGTTAGGTTTCAAGGAGTTGCAGATCAAAGTACTCTTCAGTATAGAAAAATAGAATCACGCTGTGAGATTATATTCCTTCATTTGAATGTTTACAGGGCCCAACCAATCAAATCTACAATGAAACAATGGCTGCTTTGGAAATGATAATCTATCATTTGATTTGTTCCGCTGTAACAAAGGAATTTTTAAACTGGCCACACATGTCTCTGAAAAGACTGTCCAAAAAGTAGAAAATCCTCAGTGTTAGATGTTGCTGCCCAATGTAGAAAATTGGGGAGGCTTAACATTTAGACTGGAGACCAACGGTCTAAATCAGGGGTAGGAAAATTGTTTTGGCTTGAGGCCATATTGTGGCATAGAAGGATAACAAAGCGCCACACCTTTTTAAAATAATTGCAATCATGATAGTAAACTTTGTATCTCAAAAAAGTATAAATTGTACCATATAAATTCAATAAATATTATTTAAATAAAATGGTAGCAGTTTTATTGCTTCTATTTATTGTGCTAATTTTGTATCGTCTATAGCAGAAATCACATTTAATTTTAAAGTCATTTAATAAAAGAAATGTTCCCTGTCACACTTTTTAAGTGTCCGCGGTAGCCTAGTGGTCAAGGCAACGGACTCGTGGCCGACGTGTCACAGCTCGAGCCTAGTACCGCTGAAGAGTCGCCGTGTAAGGGAATGATGTACATTAAATCTGCCCAGAGCTCAAGCATCCTGGTGTGGTGTGGTTAGTTAGAAGAGAAGGTGCCAGCTCAGGTGTCGTCCTCGTCACGTGACCATGATTTAAAGTGACGAGGTCCGTCGTCCAAAGCCCTCGTGTAGCTGAACAGGTGACGTTAATATTCAAACAATCCAATCAATTTGATAAGACTGCATGACAATACGTTTAAGCTGCAGTTAGTGTTATATTCAATCAATAAAGAAATTTGGCCCAAGGCGGACAATAATCTTTAAGCGCAGTGTGCAAAACAAATCAATCAATTTGAGAGACTGGTAAGTGGTGCGTGGGGTTATTTCAGTCCAAAAATTTAAAAAGGACAATGAATGAGTGCTGTATAATAACAGTGTGTGTGTGAAATTATTCACGGGGAAAATTGCGGGATAAAAAGGGGTGTCAGCACGAATGGAGTTCAGATTGTGTGAAATTATTCAGAAAATGTATAACAAAGGTGCCAAATTTAGGTGAAGATTTGTAGAAAAAGGTGAAGAGTATGATTACGTCGCACTGTAAAGTTATACGAGAACTACGATGTGACCATTGAAGGGAGTTGTTGAATCTTTTGGTGTAAGATAAACATTTTTTTTTATTGGTCGCCTGATGACTCCGGCAGAATTTTGGATCAATCAATATAATCCAGAGCTCAAAATGGATTAGCAAGAAGAGAAGGCACAGCGACCCTCTCCCTACCCTAAGAAGGCTAAAGCACAGAAGTCTGCATAGAAGGTCACGAGTCGGTTTTTTCGGGATTGTCATGGAATCATCTTAACAGATTACCAGGAGAAGGGTCACACCATCAGTGGTACCTATTACAACACACTGTTGAACAAATTGCATAATATAAAAAGTGGCGTGATATGTTCACCAAAGACATTATTATTATTTATTTATTTATTTATTGCCAGTGTTCACTCCTCAAGAGGTGCGATTGAGGAATAAAAGAGATATGACTTAGAAATTTTACTGACCCCCCATCCCTCCTGATCTTGTCCCAAGTTCCTTTGCGTTATTCTCAGAACTGAAACACTGTGTGACCTGAGATTTTTCATCACAAATTACGTCATTCGAGTGTGGTGCAATGATAACCTCGAAACGTTAAGAAACGCTGGAGAAAATATATAACCTCAGGATGTTGTTTATGTAGAGCAGAGGCTCCTAAACTTTTTTGTCTCATAGACCCCTTGCCATGTTTTTCGGTTTCGGTAGACCCCTGCTACCCAATATTAAATTTTTGCAAACTTATCAACCTAAATGTCTTTTTCATAGTTGATGCTACTACTTTAATAGAATTAAATTTCATACTGTAATGAAGTATAGCACATTTAAAACTTAAGAAGCGCATGTTAATGAATTAAAATTTGAACCAAATTAATACATAAAATAACTGTTACATAAAATAACTGAACAACAAACAAATGCTTTTAATAAGAAGGATAAATTTGGTGTTTCAATTACAAATATTTTCAACATTTAATATTACTCTTGTCAGGTTTAACCCTAGATCTCCTTTTTTAGTAAGTGTCCTGTTCTTTTTTTCTTTCGCTTTTTTTTTTTTTTTTTTTTTTTTTTTTTTTTAGAATGGCAAACTCAGTGAAACTCCCTATCACAAGGAAAAACAGTTAAAAACTTTCTCACGGTATTGCATAATTTGCGACAAATATCAGCTATGTCTTTTTAAAGCCAAAATTGCTGACAAATCCGTTTCTAAACTTTATTTTAAGATCTTCGTTAAGATCTATTCTGATCAGTTTCTATCGTAATATGACACATATTTTTTTTCTAAGTGACTATATGAAATCATTCTCTACTACTGTATTACTATGAAAAAAGCAATATCAAACCTAGTTTCAAAATTTGAGTAAGGGCATTTAAATGTTGAATGTAGGTTAAAATGTCCTGACCGACTGTCCTGAAAATTGAAAAATTCCGAAGCCCGTTTTAACTCCCTTAGCTAACTTTGGAAAGAAATGCTGAAATGGTCCTTGCGTTTTAATAAAATTTATGCTGTCACCTAGTAAGCGCAAATTAACCTCACTAAATTTAGTAATTGTTAAATTAGTAAAATCTAGTTCCCACTGGATCAAATATTTTTAAAGATTAAAGTCATGATCTAGTTTAATGAGAACCACTATCATAGACCCCCATTTGCACCTCAAGGACTCCCAAATTATTTTTTTGCTGGTGTGGACCCCTTGCAGGTCGTCATAGACCACTGGAGGTCTATACAGACCACTTTGGGAATCACTGATGTAGAGGTCTTAGAACAGGGATAGCCAACCAGCGGCACATGTGCCACCGTGTGACACTACGGAGTTGCATCTGAAGTTAGCAACACCTTTAATGCAAATGAGGACATGTGATAAATATACAACTGCAGATGACGTTGAGAAAATGTTTAGATGTATATATGTTCGAGTGATATGTGTATCGACGAGATCGAGTCCGAATTATTTTCTTCAAATATTTTTTTTATTGGACGTATATTTTACGTTTATTCTTTACTGCAACAGAGAGTATCATATTTTTGATTCTGAATAAATTATTTTAAAAACCATCTCTTTTTATCCACCCCCTACGAACCTCTCAGAAACAACATCTTAATTTTTATTAAAATCTATGCCTTTCTCAATAAACTGGAAATTTTTTTAGATTTATTGATTTAATTAAAAAATGTAGGGTAAAAAAAATTGAATCTCGATTCATTATTGAAAATGTCTTTTGTGAATGCAATACTTCAAAAATGGGCCCAAATTTATGTGACATCATTGTCCATGATAGTGATCCAAAATTTAAAATCAATTCAAACACTCGGTGATATCATAGTCACCTAAAACAATCTTTGTGGTACCAGCTAATTATTCACTTGGTGTTGCCAAGTTTTCTCTTTAAAAATTTTTTTAAAAAAAAATATGTATACAAAATACATTTTATTTAAAAATATAAGCATAAAATACGATTTTTTTTTTTTAAATTTTTAAAAAAACTTTTTTGAAAATTTTTTCCCCCAACATTTAATGATCTTT
>BMAV01001649.1:0-13700 GCA_019973955.1 Trichonephila inaurata madagascariensis
TTAAAATTTGGGGGGTTTAAAAAAACGGGAAAAATTTTTAAAGAATTGGGGTTTCAAAGCCCAAAAAATTCGTGATCAGGTTGAATTCTGCAAGAAAACAGTTTGGTGAGAGTTGGCCCGGTTTTTAAAAATCGGTCGGTAAGTTGGCTTTCCAACAAAACAGGTCGATTTTTCAAGAAGTGTCATTTTAAAACAGTTACAGGAATTTAGTTGGGGGACCAGATTTAGATTCCTGGTCTAATTTCGAGAAATGGGTCACTTTGGGAAGTTTCCAGGGTAAAAAGTGGTGGGCATATCACGAACAATTTTTGAAAGAGGGACGAATTTCAAAGAAACCGTTGAGCATAACTTTGAACGAATTGAATTCCGACAAGCGCCATACATATTCGTGGGTCAACGTTGAATTCCGTGCAAGAAAAACTAAGTTTGGTGAGAGTTGGCCGGTTTTTAAAATCGTCGGAAGTTGGCTTTCCAGCAAAACAGGTCGATATTTTTAAAAGTGTTTCATTTTTTAAAAACAGTTACAGGAATTTAGTGAATTGGAGACCAGATTTAGATTCCTGGTCTAATTTCGAGTGAAATGGGTCACTTTCGTTTCTAGTGTAAAAAAAAATAGTGGTGGGCATATCACTAAACAGACTATTGAAAGAGGGAACGAATTTCAAAGAAACCGTTGAGCATAATTTTTGAACGAATTGGAATTTCGACAAGCGCCATACATATTCGTGATCAGCGTTGAATTCTGTGCAAGAAAAACTAAGTTTGGTGGGGAATTGGCGTTTTTAAAATCGCGGTTAGTTGGCTTTCCAGCCAATAGGGCGGTTTTTCAAGAGTGTTTCATTTTAAAACAGTTACAGAATTTAGGAATGGAGACCAGATTTAGATTCCTGGTCAATTTCGAGGAAATGGTCACTTTGGTAAGTTTCTAGGGTAAAAAAAGTGGTGGACATGTCATGAAACAACTATTGAAAGAGGGACGAATTTCAAAAAAAACCGTTGAGCATAACTTTTGAACAATTGGAATTTGACAAGCGATACATATTCGTGATCAGCGTTGGAATTCTGTGCAAGAAAACTCAGTTTGGTGAGAATTGGATGGTTTTAAAATCGGGCGGTAAGTTGGCTTTTCATCCAAATTAGGTCGGTTTTTTTCAAAAAGTAGTGTTTCATTTTTTAAAAACAGTTACAGGAATTTAGTGAATTAAAGACCAGATTTAGATTCCTGGTCTAATTTCGAGTGAAATGGGTCACTTTGGTAAGTTTCTAGGGTAAAAAAAAAGTGGTGGGCATGTCATGAAACAGACTATTGAAAGAGGGGACGAATTTCAAAGAAACCGTTGATCATAACGTTTGAACGAATTAGAATTTCGACAAGCACGATACATATTCGTGATCAGCGTTGGGTATGTGCAAGAAAAACGCAGTTTGGGGAGAATTGGATGGATTTAAAATCCAGTCGGTAAGTTGGCTTTCAACAAACCAGGTCGATCTTTTCAAGAAGTGTTTCATTTTTAGATTCCTGTTCTAATTTCAGGTGAAATGGGTCACTTTGGAAATTTTCTGGGGTAAAAAAAGTGGTGGGCATGTAACTGGAAACACACTATTGAAAGGGGACGAATTTCAAAGGAAACCGTTGAGCATAACTTTTGAACAGGTGGAATTTCGACAAGCGCTATACATATTCGTGATCAGCGTTGGAGTCTGTGCAAGAAAAACTAAGTTTGGTGAGAGTTGGCCGGTTTTAAAATCGGTGGTAAGTTAACTTTCCAACAAAACAGGTCGATTTTTCAAAGAAGTGTTTCATTTTTAAAACAGTTTCAGGAATTTAGTGGTGGAATGAATTTAGATTCCTGGTCTAATTTCGAGGAAATGGTTCACTTTGGTGAAGTTTCAGGGTAAAGTGGTGGGCATATCGCACAAGTACACTATTGAAGAGGGACGAATTTCAAAGAAACCGTTGAGCATAACTTTTGAACGAATTAGAATTCCGACAAGCGCCATACATATTCGTGATCAGCGTTGAATTCCGTGCAAGAAAAACTAAGTTTGGTGAGAGTTGGCCGGTTTTTAAAAATCGTTCGGTAAGTTGGCTTTCCAGCAAAACAGGTCGATATTTTTCAAAAAGTGTTTCATTTTTTAAAACAGTTACAGGAATTTAGTGAATTGGAGACCAGATTTAGATTCCTGGTCTAATTTCGAGTGAAATGGGTCACTTTCGTTTCTAGTGTAAAAATAGTGGTGGGCATATCACTAAACAAACTATTGAAAAAGAGGGACGAATTTCAATGAAGAGCCGTTGAGCATAACTTTTGAACAGTGGAATTTCGACAGCGCCATACATATTCGTGATCAGCGTGGAATTCCGTGCAAGAAAAACTAAGTTTGGTGAGAATTGGCCGGTTTTTTAAAATCAGCCGGTTAGTTGGCTTTTCAGCCAAGTAGGTCGGTTTTCAAGTAGTGTTTCATTTTTTAAAAACAGTTACAGGAATTTAGTGAATTGGAGACCAGATTTAGATTCCTGTGGTCTAATTTCCAGTGAAATGGGTCACTTTGGTAAGTTTCTAGGAGTAAAAAAAAAGTGAAGACGCTTGTCATGGGAAACAGAATATTAAAAGAGGGGACGAATTTTAAAAGAAACCGTTGAGCATACCTTTTTGAACAGGTGGAATTTCGACAAGCACGATACATATTCGTGATCAGCGTTGAATTCTGTGCAAGAGAAGAAAAAGCTCAGTTTGGTGAGAGTGGATGGTTTTAAAAATCGGTCGGTAGTTGGCTTTTCAACAAACCAGGTCGATCTTTTCAAGAGGTGTTTCATTTTTAGATTCCCTGTTCTAATTTCGAGGTGAAATGGGTCACTTTGGAAATTTTCACAGGGTAAAAGGAAGTGGTGGGCTTGTAACTGAAAACACACTATTGAAAGAGGACGAATTTCAAAGAAACCATTGAGCATAACTTTTGAACAGGTGGAATTTCGACAAGCGCCATACATATTCGTGATCAGCGTTGAATTCATGCAAAAGAAAACTAAGTTTGGTGAGGAATTGGCGGGTTTTTTAAAATCAGCCGGTTAGTTGAAAAACTCCATCAAGTAGGTCCGGTTTTTCAAGTAGTGTTTCATTTTTTAAAACAGTTACAGAGATTTAGTGAATTAAAGAGACCAGTTTAGATTCCTGGTCACAATTTCGAGTGAAATGGGTCACTTTGGTAAGTTTCTAGGGTAAAAAAAAAAGTGGTGGGCATGTCATGAAACAGACTATTGAAAGAGGGGACGAATTTCAAAGAAACCGTTGATCATAACGTTTGAACGAATTAGAATTTCGACAAGCACGATACATATTCGTGATCAGCGTTGAATTCTGTGCAAGAAAAACGCAGTTTGGGGAGAATTGGATGGATTTAAAAAATCAGTCGGTAAGTTGGCTTTCCAGCAAATCAGGTCGATCTTTTTCAAGAAGTGTTTCATTTTTTGAATTCCTGTTCTAATTTCGAGGTGAAATGGGTCACTAAGGGGGTACTGGGGTAAAAAGTGGGTGGGCATGTAACTGGGAAACACACTATTGAAAGGGGACGAATTTCAAAGGAAACCGTTGAGCATAACTTTTGAGACGAATTGGAATTTCGACAAGCGCTATACATATTCGTGATCGGCGTTGGGTCTGTGCAAGAAAAAGCCTTAAGTTTGAGAGTTGGTCGGTTTTAAAATCGGTCGGTAAGTTGGCTTTCCAACAAAACAGGTCGATTTTTCAAGAAGATGTTCATTTTTAAAACAGTTACAGGAATTTAGTGAAGGTGGAGACCAGTTTAGATTCCTGGTCTAATTTCGAGGAAATGGTTCACTTTGGTAAGTTTCAGGGTAAAAGTGGTGGACATATCTGCACAAAGAAACACACTATTGAAAGAGAGGGACGAATTTCAAAGAAACGAACATAACTTTTTAAACGAATTAGAATTCCGACAAGAAAGCGCCATACATATTCGTGATCAACGTTGAATTCCGTGCAAGAAAAAACTAAGTTTGAGGTGAGGATTGGCCGGTTTTTAAAATCGTTCGGTAAGTTGGCTTTCCAGCAAAACAGGTCGATGTATTTTTAAAAGTGTTTCATTTTTTAAAACAGTTACAGGAATTTAGTGGTGGAGACCAGATTTAGATTCCTGGTCACAATTTCGAGAAGTGAAATGGAGTCACTTTCGTTTCTAGTATAAAAAATAGTGGTGGGCATATCACTAAACAGACTATTGAAAGAGGGGACCCAATTTCAATGAAACCGTTGAGCATAACTTTTGAACGGGTGGAATTTCGACAAGCGCCATACATATTCGTGATCAGCGTGTGGAGTCTGTGCAAGAAAAACTAGGATTTGGTGAGAATTGGCCGGTTTTAAAATCAGCCGGTTAGTTGGCTTTTTCAACCAAGTAGGTCAGTTTTCAAGTAGTGTTTCATTTTTAAAACAGTTACAGGAGGAATTTAGTGAATTGGAGACCAGATTTAGATTCCTGGTCCCTGAGAATTTCGAGAGTGAAATGGGTTCGCACTTTGGTAAGTTTCTGGGGTAAAAAAAAAGAAAGTGGTGGGCATGTCATGAAACAGAATATTGAAGAGGGACGAATTTCAAAGAAACCGTTGACATAACTTTTGAACGGAGTGGAATTTTGACAAGCACGATACATATTCGTGATCAGCGTTGAATTCTGTGCAAAGAAAAGCTCCGTTTGGTGAGAGTGGATGGTTTTAAAAATCGGTCGGTAAGTTGGCTTTTCAGCAAACCAAGGTCGATCTTTTCAAGTGTTTTCATTTTTAGGTCCTGTTCTAATTTCGAGTGAAATGGGTCACTTTGGAAATTTTCTAGGAGTAAAAAAGTGGTGGGCATGTAACTTTGAAACACACTATTGAAAGAGGGACGAATTTCAAAAGAAACCGTTGAGCATAACTTTTGAACAGGTGGAATTTCGACAAGCGCTATATACATATTCATTGATCCGGGGTGAGATTCTGTGCAAGAAAAAACTAAGTTTGGTGAGAGTTGGCCGGTTTTTAAAAATCGGTCGGTAAGTTGGCTTTCCAACAAAACAGGTCGATTTTTTTCAAGAAGTGTTTCATTTTTAAAAACAGTTACAGGAATTTAGTGAATTGGAGACCAGATTTAGATTCCTGGTCTAATTTCGAGGGAAATGGTTCACTTTGGTAAGTTTCAGGGTAAGTGGTGGGCATATCACTGAAACACACTATTGAAAGAGGGGACGAATTTCAAAGAAACCGTTGAGCATAACTTTTGAACGAATTAAATTCCGACAAGCGCCATACATATTCGTGATCAGCGTTGAATTCCGTGCAAGAAAAACTAAGTTTGGTGAGAGTTGGCCGGTTTTTAAAAATCGTTCGGTAAGTTGGCTTTCCAGCAAAACAGGTCGATATTTTTAAAAGTGTTTCATTTTTTAAAACAGTTACAGGAATTTAGTGAATTGGAGACCAGATTTAGATTCCTGGTCTAATTTCGAGTGAAATGGGTCACTTTCGTTTCTAGTGTAAAAAAAAAATAGTGGTGGGCATATCACTAAACAGACTATTGAAAGAGGGGACGAATTTCAATGAAACCGTTGAGCATAACTTTTGAACGAATTGGAATTTCGACAAGCGCCATACATATTCGTGATCAGCGTGGAATTCCGTGCAAGAAAAACTAAGTTTGGTGAGAATTGGCCGGTTTTTTAAAATCAGCCGGTTAGTTGGCTTTTCAGCCAAGTAGGTCGGTTTTTTCAAGTAGTGTTTCATTTTTTAAAAACAGTTACAGGAATTTAGTGAATTGGAGACCAGATTTAGATTCCTGGTCTAATTTCGAAGTAAAATGGGTCACTTTGGTAAGTTTCTAGAGGTAAAAGTGGTGGGCAAGTCATGAAACAGAATATTAAAAAAGAGGACGAATTTCAAAAGAAACCGTTGAGCACGCATAACTTTTGAACGATTTGGAATTTCGACAAGCACGATACATATTCGTGATCAGCGTTGAATTCTGTGCAAGAAAAACGCAGTTTTGGTGAGGGAATTGGATGGTTTTTAAAAATCGGTCCGGTAGTTGGCTTTTCAGCAAACCAGGTCGATCTTTTTTCAAGTGTTTCATTTTTAGATTCCTGTTCTATTTTGAGTGAAATGGGTCACTTTGGAAATTTTCACAAATTAAAAAAAAATTATGGTGAGCATGTAGCAACTGAAACACACTATTGAAAAAAGAAGGGACGAATTTCAAAAGAAACCGTTGAGCATAACTTTTGAACAGTGGAATTTCGACAAGCTATACATATTCGTGATCAGCGTTCCAGATTCTGTGCAAAGAAAAACTAAGTTTGGTGAGAGTTGGTCGGTTTTTTAAAATCAGGTCGGTAAGTTGGCTTTCCAGCAAAACAGATTTGATATTTTTAAAGTGTTTCATTTTTAAAACAGTTACAGGAATTTAGTGAATTGGAGACCAGATTTAGATTCTGGTCTAATTTCGAGTGAAATGGGTCACTTTGAAGGTAAGTTTCACAAATTAAAAAAGTGGTGGGCATGTCATGAAACAGAATATTAAAAGAGGGGACGAATTTCAAAGAAACCGTTGAGCATACCTTTTGAACGAATTGCTGGAATTTCGACAAGCACGATACATATTCGTGATCAGCGTTGAATTCTGTGCAAGAAAAACTCGGTTGGTGGTGGATGGTTTTAAAAAATCGGTCGGTAAGTTGGCTTTTCAGCAAACCAGGTCGATCTTTTTCAAGAAGTGTTTCATTTTTTAGATTCCTGTTCCCCAATGGCAATTTCGAGTGAAATGGGTCACTTTGGAAATTTTCTTGGGTAAAAGTGAGGTGAGCTTGTAACTTCAAAACACACTATTGAAAGAGGGGACGAATTCAAAGAAACCATTGAGCATAACTTTTAACGAATTGGAATTTCGACAAGCGCCATACATATTCGTGATCAGCGTTGAATTCTGTGCAAGAAAACTAGGATTTGGTGAAATTGGCGGGTTTTAAAATCCAGCCGGTTAGTTAGCTTTTCATCAAGGTAGGTCCGGTTTTCAAGTAGTGTTTCATTTTTAAAACAGTTACAGAGAGGGAATTTAGTGAATTAAAGACCAGATTTAGATTCCTGTGGTCACAATTTCCGAGTGAAATGGGTCACTTTGGTAAGTTTCTAGGGTAAAAGTGGTGGGCATGTCATGTGGGGAAACAGACTATTGAAAGAGGGACGAATTTCAAAGGAAACCGTTGATCATAACGTTTGAACGAATTAGAATTTCGACAAGCACGATACATATTCGTGATCAGCGTTGGTGCCAGTACCCAAGAAAAACGCAGTTTTGGCGGGAGAAGTGGATGGTTAAAAATCAGTCCGGTAAGTTGGCTTTCCAGCAAACCAGGTCGATCTTTTCAAGAGGTGTTTCATTTTAGATTCCTGTTCTAATTTCGAGAGTGAAATGGGTCACTTGCAAAAATTTCTAAGGTAAAAAAGTGGTGGGCATGTAACTGAAACACACTATTGAAAGAGGGGACGAATTTCAAAGAAACCGTTGAGCATAACTTTTGAACGAATTGGAATTTCGACAAGCGCTATACATATTCGTGATCAGCGTTGAATTCTGTGCAGAAAAACTAAGTTTGGTGAGGGGATTGGCCGGTTTTTAAAATCGGTCGGTAAAGTTAACTTTCAACAAAAACAGGTCGATTTTTCAAGAAGTGTTTCATTTTTAAAACAGTTACAGGAATTTGAGTGAATTGGAGACCAGATTTAGATTCCTGGTCCCATTCGAGAGTGAAATGGGTCCACTTTCGTTTCTAGTGTAAAAAAATAGTGGTGGAGCATATCACTAAACAGACTATTGAAAGAAGGGACGAATTTCAATGCAAAACCGTTAACATAACTTTGAACGAATTAGATTTCGACAAGCGCCATACATATTCGTGATCAGCGTGGAATTCCCGTGCAAGAAAAACTACTAAGTTTGGTGAGAATTGGCCGGTTTTTAAAATCAGCCCGGTGGATTGGCTTTTCAGCCAAGTGGGTCCGGTTTTTCAAATAGTGTTTCATTTTTTAAAACAGTTACAGGAATTTAGTGAATTGGAGACCAGATTTAGATTCCTGGTCTAATTTCGAGTAAAATGGGTCACTTTGGTAAGTTTCTAGGGTAAAAAAAAAAGTGGTGGGCATGTCATGAAACAGAATATTAAAAGAGGGGACGAATTTCAAAGAAACCGTTGAGCATAACTTTTGAACGAATTGGAATTTCGACAAGCACGATACATATTCGTGATCAGCGTTGAATTCTGTGCAAGAAAAACGCAGTTTGGTGAGAATTGGATGGTTTTAAAAATCGGTCGGTAAGTTGGCTTTTCAGCAAACCAGGTCGATCTTTTTCAAGAAGTGTTTCATTTTTTAGATTCCTGTTCTAATTTTGAGTGAAATGGGTCACTTTGGAAATTTTCTAGGGTAAAAGTGGTGGGCATGTAGCTGAAGCACACTATTGGAAAAGAGGGGACGAATTTCAAAAGAAACCGTTGAGCATAACTTTTGAACGAATTGGAATTTCGACAAGCGCTATACATATTCGTGATCAGCGTTTAATTCTGTGCAAGAAAAACTAAGTTTGGTGAGAGTTGGTCGGTTTTAAAATCGGTCGGTGGTTAACTTTCCAACAAAACAGGTCGATTTTTTCAAGAAAGTGTTTCATTTTTAAAACAGTTACAGAGGAATTTAGTGGTGGAGACCAGATTTAGATTCCTGGTCTAATTTCGAGGGAAATGGTTGTTCACTTTGGTAAGTTTCAGGGTAAAAAAAAAAGTGGTGGGCATATCACTGAAACACACTATTGAAAGAGGGACGAATTTCAAAGAAACCGTTGAGCATAACTTTTGAACGAATTAGAATTCCGACAAGCGCCATACATATTCGTGATCAGCGTTGAATTCCGTGCAAGAAAAACTAAGTTTGGTGAGAGTTGGCCGGTTTTTAAAAATCGTTCGGTAAGTTGGCTTTCCAGCAAAACAGGTCGATATTTTTAAAAGTGTTTCATTTTTTAAAACAGTTACAAGGTAGTGAATTGGAGACCAGATTTAGATTCTATTGGTCTAATTTCGAAGTGAAATGGGTCACTTTGGTAAGTTTCTAGGGTAAAAAGTGGTGGGCATGTCATGAAACAGAATATTAAAGGGGACGAATTTCAAAGAAACAGGCATACCTTTTTGAACGGGTAGATTTCGACAAGCACGATACATATTCGTGATCAGCGTTAATTCTGTGCAGAAAAACTCAGTTTGGTGAAATTGGATGGTTTTAAAAATCGGTCGGTAAGTTGGCTTTTCAGCAAACCAGGTCGATCTTTTTCAAGAAAGTGTTTCAAGCGCGATTCCTGTTCACAATTTCGAGTGAAATGGGTCACTTTGAAATTTTCTTGGGTAAAAAGTGGGTAGACTTGTAACTGAAACACACTGTGTGAAAGGGGACGAATTTCAAAAGGAAACCATTGAGCATAACTTTTGAACAGGTGGAATTTCGACAAGCGCCATACATATTCGTGATCAGCGTTGAATTCTGTGCAAGAAAACTAAGGTTTTGGTGAAATTGGCGGGTTTTAAAATCAACCGGTTAGTTGGCTTTCTCCATCAAGTAGGTCGGTTTTCAAGTAGTGTTTCATTTTAAAACAGTTACAGAATTTGGTAGAATTAAAGACCCAGATTTAGATTCCTGGTCTAATTTCGAGAATTGAAATGGGTCACTTTGGTAGTTTCTAGGGTAAAAAATTGGTGGAGCATGTCATGAAACAGACTATTGAAAAGGGGACGAATTTCAAAGGAAGCCGTTGATCATAACGTTTGAACGAATTAGAATTTCGACAAACACGATACATATTACGTGATCAGCGTTGAATTCTATTACAAAGAAAAACGCAGTTTGGGGAGTGGATGGATTTAAAAAATCAGTCGGTAAGTTGGCTTTCCAGCAAACCAGGTCGATCTTTTTCAAGAAGTGTTTCATTTTTTAGATTCCTGTTCTAATTTCGAGTGAAATGGGTCACTTTGGAAATTTTCTAGGGTAAAAAAGTGGTGGGCATGTAACTGAAACACACTATTGAAAGAGGGGACGAATTTCAAAGAAACCGTTGAGCATAACTTTTGAACGAATTGGAATTTCGACAAGCGCTATACATATTCGTGATCAGCGTTGAATTCTGTGCAAGAAAAACTAAGTTTGGTGAGAGTTGGCCGGTTTTTAAGGCTCCGGTGGTAGTTAACTTTCCAACAAGAACAGGGTCGATTTTTTCAAGAAGTGTTTTCATTTTAAAAGTAGTTACAGAATTTAGTGAATTGGAGACCAGATTTGATTCCTGGTCTAATTTCGAGGCCAAGTAAGGTCACTTTTCGTTTCTAGTGTAAAAAAAAAATAGTGGTGGGCATATCACTAAACAGACTATTGAAAGAGGGAACGAATTTCAATGAAACCGTTGAGCAACTTTGAGACGAGGTGGGTACAAACCAAGCGCCATACATATTCGTGATCAGCGTGGAATTCCGTGCAAGAAAAACTAAGTTTGGTGAGAATTGGCCGGTTTTTTAAAATCAGCCGGTTAGTTGGCTTTTCAACCAAGTAGGTCGGTTTTCAAATAGTGTTTCATTTTTTAAAACAGTTACAGATTTAGTGAATTGGAACCAGATTTAGATTCTGGTCTAATTTCCCAGTAAAATGGGTCACTTTGGTAAGTTTCACAGGGTAAAAAAAGTGGTGGGCATGTCATGAAGCAGAATATTAAAGAGGACGAATTTCAAAAGAAACCGTTGAGCATAACTTTTGAACGAGTGGAATTTGCATTAAGCACGATACATATTCGTGATCAGCGTTGAATTCTGTGCAAGAAAAACGCAGTTTGGTGTTGATCGAAATTGGATGGTTTTAAAAATGGGGTCGGTAAGTTGGCTTTTCAGCAAACCAGGTCGATCTTTTTCAGAGGTGTTTCATTTTTTAGATTCCTGTTCTAATTTTGAGTGAAATATAGGTCCACTTTGGAAATTTTCTAGGGTAAAAAAGTGGTGGGCATGTAACTGAAACACACTATTGAAAGAGGGGACGAATTTCAAAGAAACCGTTGAGCATAACTTTTGAACGAATTGGAATTTCGACAAGCGCTATACATATTCGTGATCAGCGTTGAATTCTGTGCAAGAAAAACTAAGTTTGGTGAGAGTTGGCCGGTTTTTAAAAATCGGTCGGTAAGTTGGCTTTCCAACAAAACAGGTCGATTTTTTTCAAGAAGTGTTTCATTTTTAAAAACAGTTACAGGAATTTAGTGAAGTGGAGACCAGATTTAGATTCCTGAGTTACAATTTCGAGGGAAATGGTTCACTTTGGTAAGTTTCCGGGAGTAAAAGTGGTAAGGCATATCGCAAAGCACACTATTGAAAGAGGGGACGAATTTCAAAGAAACTTAGATTGAGCATAACTTTTGAACGAATTAGAATTCCGACAAGCGCCATACATATTCGTGATCAGCGTTGAATTCCGTGCAAGAAAAACTAAGTTTGGTGAGAGTTGGCGGTTTTAAAAATCGTTCGGCAAGTTGGCTTTCAGCAAAAACAGGTCGATATTTTTAAAAGTGTTTCATTTTTTAAAAACAGTTACAGGAATTTAGTGAATTGGAGGTCAGATTTAGATTCTGGTCTAATTTCGAAGTGAAATGGGTCACTTTGGTAAGTTTCTAGAATTAAAAGAAGTGGTGGGCATGTCATGAAAACAGAATATTAAAAAGAGGGGACGAAATTTCAAAGAAACCGTTGAGCATACCTTTTTGAACGAATTGGAATTTCGACAAGCACGATACATATTCGTGATCCAGCGTTGAATTCTGTGCAAAAAGAGAAAAAGCACTCAGTTTGGTGAGAATTGGATGGTTTTAAAATCGGTGGTCGGTAAGTTGGCTTTTTCAACAAACCAGGGTCGATCTTTTCAAGTGTTCATTTTTTTAGATTCCACTGTTCACAATTTCGAGTGAAATGGGTCACTTTGGAAATTTTCTTGGAGTAAAAAGTGGTGGGCTTGTAACTGAAACACACTATTGAAAAGAGGGACAATTAAAAGAAACCGTGAGCATAACTTTTGAACAATTGGAATTTCGACAAGCGCCATACATATTCGTGATCAGCGTTGAATTCTGTGCAAAGAAAACTAAGTTTGGTGAGAATTGGCGGGTTTTAAAATCAATGGTTAGTTGGCTTTCCATCCAAGTAAGGTCGGTTTTCAAGTAGTGTTTCATTTTTTAGAAACAGTTACAGAATTTAGTGAATTAAAATGAATTTAGATTCTGGTCTAATTTCGAGTGAAATGGGTCACTTTGGTAAGTTTCCTGGGGTAAAAAAAAAGTGGTGGGCATGTCATGAAACAGACTATTGAAAGAGGGGACGAATTTCAAAGAAACCGTTGATCATAACGTTTGAACGAATTAGAATTTCGACAAGCACGATACATATTCGTGATCAGCGTTGAATTCTGTGCAAGAAAAACGCAGTTTGGGGAGAGTGGATGGATTTAAAAATCAGTCCGGTAAGTTGGCTTTCAGCAAACCAGGTCGATCTTTTTTCTCAAGAAGTGTTTCATTTTTTTAGATTCCTGATGTTCTAATTTCGAGGTGAAATGGGTCACTTGGAAATTTTCACAGGGGTAAAAAAGTGGTGGGCATGTAACTGAAACACATATTGAAAGATGGGACCAATTTCAAAAGAAACCGTTGAGCATAACTTTTTGAACGAATTGGAATTTCGACAAGCGCTATACATATTCGTGATCAGCGTTGAATTCTGTGCAGAAAAAACTAAGTTTGGTGAGAGAGTTGGTCGGTTTTAAAAAATCGGTCGGTAAGTTGGCTTTCAACAAAACAGGTCGATTTTTTTCAAAAGAAGTGTTCATTTTAAAAGCAGTTACAGGAATTTGTGATTGGGGGGCCAGATTTAGATTCCTGGTCTAATTTCGAGGAAATGGTTCACTTTGAAGTACTTAAGTTCCAGGGTAAAAGTGGTGGGCATATCACTGAAACACACTATTGAAAAAGAGGGGACGAATTTCAAAGAAACAGATTGAGCATAACTTTTAGAACTGAATTAGAATTCAAACAAGCGCCATACATATTCGTGATCAGCGTTGAATTCCGTGCAAGAAAAACTAGGATTTGGTGAGAGTTGGCCGGTTTTAAAATCGTTCAGTAAGTTGGCTTTCCAGCAAAACAGGTCGATATTTTTAAAGTGTTTCATTTTAAAACAGTTACAGAAATTTGAGTGGAACCAGATTTAGATTCCTGGTCTAATTTCGAGTGAAATGGGTCACTTTTGGTAAGTTTCTAGGGTAAAGTGGTGAGGCATGTCATGAAACAGAATATATTAAAGGGGACGAATTTCAAAGAAACCGTTGAGCATACCTTTTGAACGAATTGGAATTTCGACAAGCACGATACATATTCGTGATCAGCGTTGAATTCTGTGCAAGAAAAACTCAGTTTGGTGAGAATTGGATGGTTTTAAAAAATCGGTCGGTAAGTTGGCTTTTCAGCAAACCAGGTCGATCTTTTTCAAGAAGTGTTCATTTTTTAGATTCCTGTTCCTAATTTCAGTGAAATGGGTCACTTTGGAAATTTTCTTGGGTAAAAAAAAGTGGTGAGCTTGTAACACAGAAACACACTATTGAA
>BMAV01001650.1:0-27507 GCA_019973955.1 Trichonephila inaurata madagascariensis
CTAAAAACTTGCCCCCTTTTTTGAGTTCCGGGGGTTTCATCTCTAGTATGGCTCGAACCTTTGTCTCATCCGTTTTAATTCCTTTTTTACTAATAATTAATCCTAAATACTTCAATTCATCGCACGCAAATTTACATTTATCTTTATTTAATGTCAATCCTGCATCTTGCAACAACGAAAAAACTTCCCTTAAATGCTCAACATGGTGAGTGAATGATGGAGACGTTATAATAACGCGTCGTCCATATACACATTCCAAATTTCCCCTATCACTGGTTTTAGGATTATGTCAATTGCCTTTTGAAAATTGGGAGCTGCCCTGATAAACCGAATGGCATCCGCTTGAAAGCATAAGTGCCACTTTTTACTACGAATGCGGTCTTGACAATATCACTGGGGTTTACTGCCATTTGAAAGTACCCACTTCTTAGATCAAGAGATGACATTATTGTTGTATAGGGGATGTTCGTTATTAAATCATCTATTAACGGTAAAGGGTATCGCGGATACTTTGTGATCGAATTTAGTTTTCTATAGTCTACTGCAAATCTATATGCTTCTGGATTATCCGGTGGTAACCCATTATTTTTCTTGCATAACACAACTGGTGACGCGTACGGGGATTGAATTGGAACAATCGTTTCCTCTTGTAACATTTTTTGTATGTGAAAATCAATTATTGCTTGTTTCTGCTAGGTCGTATCTATATGGCCGGGAAACTACTGGTGGGTTATCACCCGTGTCAATTTCATGGTATAAAACATGAGTAAGACCTGGTTTGTCTGAGAATAATCCTTAAAAACTACTAAACAAATTTTGTAGTTTTGTTTTCTGCCTCCCAATTTTGTCTTAGACAAATCTATTTCAACCTTTTCCTCTTCAATTGATTCAACCACCCTATTTATTTGAGAATCGGGAATTTTCAACAATTTTCGATCAAAATCTAAAACGATCCTTGACCCACTTATAAAATAAACACCTAGAATACATGGGTATTCCAAATCCGTCAACACATGAAATGACCAAGGTCTTTCAAATTGTCTGATGCGAATATTCAATTCTACAATCCCCATGTTTTGGCATTTCGCACCCTGTGCTGTTATTACCTGGGTTCGCGATTTTTTAATTTGCTTATAAAAAAAATATTTTCTATATACTTCCGATATAAATGATTTATCTGCTCCGGTGTCCCATAGCGCTTTCAAAAATGTGTTATTTAATAAAAATAGGAACGTGGGGAAGCTCTACGGGTGATATACATATCGGAGAAAGCTTAATTGGTATTTCCCTTGCCGATTCCTTTTGAGGTTGATCTTTAACTTTTACAATATTCAATCGTCCCCTTTGCATCCTATCGCCTCGACTGAAATTTTCACTCGAACCCCTATTTCTACAGTCCCCTCTATTAAAATTATCATTTCGCTCATTTCGAAATTGGTAACCCCTTTCGTTGAATCTCTGATTACCATTCTGAAATCTATTCCTCTCGAACCCTCTATTACTTTGACGTCTATTCTCATAAAAATCATTTCTGCCATTATTTGGTCTACGCCCAACCTCAGAATTTCTCAAGTTTCTGCGATTAGCATCAAAATTAGGCATCCTATGCGCGTTTTGACCTCGTCTTTCTACATTATCACTATTCTTTGTATTACTCTCACATTTTTAAAGAGATTACAAGCGATGGATCCTATTTAAAAAAATCCTTATTGAAAATACTGCACATATTACCATAAGGGATGATAAATGTAAACAGAAAAATACCAAGTTTTTTTTCTGTTACAAGTGTTTTATGTGTAACGTTTTTGTGACATGGATTGTAGATACTGATTCGAACTGAAACAGAATAAGTTGCCTGTAAAATTAAAAAATGTTAATTTAACGAATCTAAGAGAAGGAATGAATAGTTTTTAATAAATCATTAAGAATAGACTTTCGACAGAATAAGAATTGAAGCATTAAGAATTCCACAAGAACAAAGTTTCCACATACCTCACTTTATTCCAGGAAACGATTCCAATGAATTAACATTCTGGTTCTTTAGGTAGAATTGTATTTATTATTTTTCTTTATTCAATTCCTACTATTAGCTCCCACTCTCTGTATATTTATTTATCTTGGTAGAATTTTCAATCGTAAAATTCAATTGATAAATTTGCAAAAATTTAATATTAGGTAAGCAGGTGTCTACTCGAAACCGAAAAACATGGCAAAGGAGTCAAGAGACAAAAAATTTGGGAACCTGTGATCTAAAGCATCCTGACTATTATAGCTATGCGAGCAGCAAGTTGGTGTTCTGTCATTCAGGACACAAAACTCATGGTCATCCAGCATTTTTGAAAGTTCATTATCTGGATCATCAGCAACTGAGCTTTCTCAGAGAGAATGCTTAGCGTTAAAATCACAGCATCTTGGGCAGCCCTACCAGGAGAGTACACTCCTGACTAGTGTTTCTGATTTCCCGGGTTTTTCCATTCCCGGGAAACCCCGGTAATGTAATTGTCGTTCCCGGAATTCCTTGAAATACATCAAAATTTTTTAAAACAAATTATTTTTAAATGAAATCAATAATAGTTATATAAAATAAGGATACATATAAGTTCCAAAATTAATACTTATTTATATAATAAGCTAAAAATTACAAAAAAATATATAATAAATTAATTATTCATTTTTAAAATAGGATTTCAGAAAGCATAAGCAATTTATATTTTATCAATCAGCATAGTTCTAAGTATTGTGACGAGCTATCCGGCAGCGGAAAATGCTCTCTCGGCTTCAACTGACGTTGGAAGAATTGTTTTTACAGCCTCACATAGTTTTATAATGTTTGGGGACGAATTATCAGTCGAGTCGAACAACTGCATTTCTTGTTTGCTGATTTTTTTTAAACTAGTACTTTTTTTTGGTGGAATAATATAAAACTTTTGTTTTAGTGTAAATTGCTTTCGCTAATTTTTCGTCCAACTTCAGAAATTTTCTTTCAAAATCTCCATGCTCTTTTCTTCTGAGTGGGAAGAGTTGGATATTAATTCCTCTTCTTTGCAAAAAAACCTGGTCCCTATCATTTGGGCTTGTCGAACCAAACAATTTTTACTAGACAAACGCAAAATATCTAAAGTAACCGCAACTGCTTCGTATTTTCTCTCCAAATTCAGGTACTGCATTAATCGTATTAAATTAACGTTGCGCATCTCATTAATTCTTTGGATTAGAGAATATTTCATATTTTTCGCAAATTCTGAATGTTGTTCGTTGAGTTCTGCAGTAAATAAAGAAAATACATCTTCAGTTTGCAAAGTTGCATTTCGACTGCCTAACTTTTCCAAGCCAATTTTTACTTGCTTTAAGCCTGCTACAATTGCTGTCACAGTTTAAAACTACACGGACATGTCGATTAAAGTCGACATGTCCTTATGTCGATTAATGCTTTTAAAAATGCTGACTTTATGTCTAAAAATCTTTCAAACATTGCTAACAACTATTGAAGCCAAGTGCAAATTCCGGAAATGAATTATATATTCCGGGAATAGAAAAAGTACAGAAATATTATGATTTTCCGGGTTCCCGAGAAAGAAAACCTACTCTCGGTACTTGGCCCATTCCGCCCAGGAACATTCTCCCGCCACGATGAGGCAGCAATGCAGAACTGTGGAGAGGAAAAGTCCTTAAAGGTAGGTAAGTATACTTTCTCTTCATTAAATTAATCACTGGGTCTACGACTTTTATTGTTTTCAATAAAAAATAATTATAAGAAAATTATTGGGGTGACTCAGCTACCCCTCGAGACCACTAACGTTACTATCGAGTGCCCGGATGAATCAATAATATATAATAGAATGCTAACTATTATGTTTAAAAATAATATTTCAGTTTAAAAAATTCTAATTTTTACAATTCTAAAGATTTTATGTAATACAAATAGATTTCGAGCAATGAAGCGGCAAACCCTTTTCAACATTAAAAAGTATCGATTTGTTGACCGATAGGGTTAAGCACTCGATTAAGTCATTTCCAACATGGGAGAGGAACTAAAATGTTACGAGAAACACACTTATCTATCGATATCCTGTGATCATCAGATTTTCTTCGATTTATATATTTTCTAACTTCCCAATATAAAATTTCTTTTGATTTTTTTAAATTTCAGAAAATAAATATTTTAGTTATTCCTGTCACACAAAAGCCGTCTTTTGGAATTTTATTCCTGCGTTATCAAGTTTGTTTTTGCATTTTAGAAGTATTCTTATTTTCGGCATGTATTTTAAGGAAATGATATTTTATTTCATTTCTAGCAATTACATGTAGAATTCGTACAGAAACAAAAATCATTTTAAACCGGAATTGAGAAAATCCATGCAATGGCTTTGGATGGAGGCCATTTATTTTCAATGCCCAATTAGTGTTGCTAAAGTAGTATCTAAGAACTATTATGGCAATCTGCTTTATAAGTGTCTTCATCATTTCAAGTTTTGCATTAGTTCATTAATTTTTACTATTTATGCATTACATTTACTTCAGATTTTATATTTATTCCTATATTATTTCAGTTGCAATTAGTTTGTACATTCCATAAATAAAACATTCAATCTCAATAATATACTAGCGTTCAGAATATAATCTTCCTACCTTGGTTGAATACTCAACGTCCAGTCTATTTCAAATCTTTCTCCTAAGGTTGTACAATGGTATGTACCTTGGTTTAATTGGCGAGGGGGCGTCTTCATTCTCGATAAGCCGTCGATCAACACTTCTATCTTCTCTACACTGAACTTTCTCTAAATTGCCATATTGCTCACTAAAATTTCTATCCTTTTAAAGGTTATCTTATTTGCATCTATGCTTCGTTTCACTTCTTGGATTTGGGTTGGAAAAGTTTTGCCATTAATCGTGGCCGTCAAAGAACATAAAGGTTATGTTAGAGGAAGAACGTGAGAGATGTCACACAGTGGGAACCAGATTTTACCACTACTAAATTTAGTGAGGTAAACTTGTGGTTACCAGGTGACAGCATAAATTTTATCAAGACATTTCAGCATTTCTTTCCAAAATTAAGCAAAAGAAGTATAATATTGGATGTCATGAATTTTCTCAATTTGCCGCAGTCAGTATGTCGTGACATTTTAATCTACGTTCAACATTTAAATACCCTTACTCAAATTTTGAAACTAGGTTCGAGATTGCTTATTTTTACAGTAATACAGTAGTAGACAATGATTTCATATAGTCACTTTGAAAAAAAAAATCTTAGTACAATAGGAACTGATCAGAATAGGTCCCAACGAATATCTTAAAGATTAGAAATGGATTTTACTGGAATTTTGGCTTTAAAAAGACATACCTGATATTTGTCGCAAATTATGGAACAGCGTGAGAAAGTTTTTGATTTATTTTTCTTTTAAGGGGGACTTTCACTAAGTTTGCCATTCTTAAAACAAAAAGAAATTCCAATGAATTAACATTCTGGTTCTTTGGAGTGAATTGTATTTATTATTTTCTTTATTCAATTCCTACTAGTAAACTCCCTCTCTGTATATTTATTTATCTTGGTAGAATTTTCAATCGTAAAATTCAATTGATAAATTGCAAAAATTTAATATTAATGGGTAAGCAGGTGTCTACTCGAAACCGAAAAAACATGGCAAAGGAGGTCAAGAGACAAAAATTTGGGGAACCTGTGATCTAAAAGCATCCTGACTATTATATATACGAGCAGCAAGTTGGTGTTCTGTCATTCAGGACACAAACCTCATGGTCATCAGCACATTTTTGAGGATTCATTATCTGGATCATCAGCAACAGGCTTTCTCAGAGAGATGTAGCGTTAAAAATCCCCACACAGCATCTTGGGCAGCCCTACCAAGGAGAGTACACTCCTGACTGGTGTTTCTGATTTCCCGGGTTTTCCATTCCCGGGAAACCCCGGTAATGTAATTGTCGTTCCCGGAATTCCTTGAAATACATCAAAAATTTTTTTAAAACAAATTATTTTTAAATGAAATCAATAATAGTTATATAAAATAAGGATACATATAAGTTCCAAAATTAATACTTATTTATATAATAAGCTAAAAATTACAAATATATAATAAATTAATTATTCATTTTTTAAAATAGGATTTCAGAAAGCATAAGCAATTTATATTTTTATCAATCAGCATAGTTCTAAGGTATTGTGACGAGCTATCCGGCAGCGAGAAAATGCTCTCTCGGCTTCAACTGACGTTGGAAGAATTGTTTTTACAGCCTCACATAGTTTTATAATGTTTGGGGACGAATTATCCAGTCGAGTCGAGAACAACTGCATTTCTTGTTTTGCTGATTTTTTAAGCTAGTACTTTTTTTTTGGTGGAATAATATAAAACTTTTTGTTTTAGTGTAAAATTGCTTTCGCTAATTTTTCGTCCAACTTCAGAAATTTTCTTTCAAAATCTCCATGCTCTTTTTCTTCTGAGTGGGAAGAATTGGATATTAATTCCTCTTCTTTGCAAAAAAACCTGGTCCCCTCATTTGGGCTTGTCGAACCAAACAATTTTACTAGACAAACGCAAAATATCTAAAAGTAACTGCAGCTGCTTCGTATTTTCTCTCCGAATTCAGGTACTGCATTGATAGTATTAAATTAACTTTGCGTCTCTCATTAATTCTTTGGATTAGAGAAAATTTCATATTTTACGAAAATTCTTAATTTTGTTCGTTCAATTCTCCAAAAAAGAAAGAAAATCCACCTTCTTCAGTTAGCAAAGTTGCATTTCGACTGCATAACTTTTCCAAGCCAATTTTTACTTGCTTTAAGCCTGCTACAATTGCTGTCACAGTTTAAAACTACAAGGACATGTCGATTAAATCGACATGTCCTTATATGTTATCGATAATGCTTTTAAAAAATGCTGACTTTATGTCTAAAATCTTTCAAGCATTGCTAACAACTATTGAAGCCAAGTGCAAATTCCGGAAATGAATTATATATTCCGGGAATAGAAAAAGTACAGAAATATTATGATTTTCCGGGTTCCCGAGAAAGAAAACCTACTCTCGGTACTTGGCCCATTCCGCCCAGGAACATTCTCCCGCCACGATGAGGCAGCAATGCAAGAACTGTGGAGAAGTCCTTAAGGTAGGTAATTATACTTTCTCTTCATTAAATTAATCACTGGGTCTACTTTTATTGTTTTCAATAAAAAATAATTATAAGAAATTATTGAGATTGACTCAGCTACCCCTCGAACACTAACGTTACTATCGAGTGCCCGGATGAATCAATAATATATAATAGAATGCTAACTATAATGTTTAAAATAATATTTCAGTTTAAAATTCTAATTTTACAATTCTAAAGATTTTTATGTAATACAAATAGATTTCGAGCAATGAAGCGGCAAACCACTTTTCAACATTAAAAGTATCGATTTGTTGACCATTAGGGTTAAGCACTCGGTAAGTCATTTCAACATGGGAAGGGAACTAAAATGTTACGAGAAACACTATCTATCGATATCCTGCTTGATCATCAGATTTTCTTCAATTTATATATTTTCTATCTTCCCAATATAAAATTTCTTTTGATTTTTTTAAATTTCAGAAAATATTTTTGATTATTCCTGTCACACAAAAGCAGTCTTTTGGAATTTATTCCTGCGTTGTCAAGTTTCTGTTTTGCATTTTGGAAGTATTATTCTTATTTTCGGCATGTATTTTTAAGGAAATATTATTTTGGTTCATTTTACCAATTGCATGTAAAAATTCATACAGAAACAAAATCATTTAAACTGGACCTGAGAAAATCCATGAGATGGCTTTGGATGGAGATGGCAATTTATTTTCAATGCTCAGTTAGTGTTGCTAAATTAGTATCTGAGAACTATTATGGCAATCTGCTTATAAGTGTCTTCATCATTTCAAGTTTTGCATTAGTTCATTAATTTTTACTGGCCATGCATTACATTTACTTCAGATTTTATATTTATTCCTATATTATTTCAGTTGCAATTAGTTTGTACATTCCATAAATAAAACATTTTATCTTTATATGTATACAGTCAGTTCTGTATTAAGCAGAAGTCGCCAAATCCCAAAGAAAAAAGTTCGTTATGGAAAATTCATACATAGAGGTCCATCTTTCAATATACACTTTATAAACCACATAAAACAAGTTTTAGAGATTCATAAACAATGTATACATGTTTAAAAGTAATTATTCCCTCAACTTAGAAAGGTGTTTTCAAAAATTGACCCACAAGGAGTTAAGGGGCGTTATAAATAAAAAAATCCTTTTTATCAGCTATTGGATCATAAGCGTGAACTTGTGACCACACAAGTGCGCCGAGCAGATGTTTTCGATCGAAGGTGGTCAGTCTGACACGAAACCTCCAGTGCTAAGTTCCCAAGCAAGCTTGGTACTGATTTATCAAACCCACTATGAAGGGAGAAAAGGCCGAGTCAACTTTGCCCAGCCAGTGTTTGAACCTCGGACATGTATGGAAGCACCGATGCACTAACCACTCAGCTGCTGGGTTTTCCTGCTATTAAATCTGACTTAAAATTTAACAAAAATTGTGTTTTTGTTCAGCTGAATTATGGTCTTTAGGTATAATTGTATTTTTATTATTATTATTGAAACAAATTTTTATTATTCATATGCTTTCCATGTTCGTTTTCTGTGCTATATTGAATAATGCAAAATTCTCCCCACCTGGAACTGAAAAATTAAAAATTGTTGATCGAACGAATCTATGAGCAGGAATGAATAGTTTTGAATAAATCATTAAGAATAGACTTTCGACAAATAAGAATTGAAGCATTAAAAATTCCACAAAGAACAAAGTTTTCGACATACCTCACTTTATTCCACTAAACGATTCGCGCGCGAATGAATTAACTGTCTGGTCTTTTGGGTAGAAAGGTATTTTTTATTTGTCTTATTTTATTTGTTTTATTTTTGTTACTCAAACTGTATTTACATTATTTATATACTTTCTATGTTCATTTCTTTTGCTATATTGAATAATCAAAATTGTCCTCCACCTGAAGTATTAAAAGTCAGTTTGAGATGGGTCACTCCATCCTTGTTTCGGATGTTGACTACTCATTACTAGTTGATGCACCTGGATAGAAGTTTGAATCACTGCCTACCCATTTTGCAAAGGAGAATGGGCGACTGAGGATCATGAATTACCAAACAATCTCCAACTTGTAGATTAGTTCTTTGATATTAATATAATTTGGGTGCTTCTCTGTATTTGATGTGGATAATCTTAGGACCCATCGCTTCCAGAATACTTTAGCTTGATTAAATGTTCCCAACTCAGCGAAAGGTAATCTCGGAATTGTGGAGGGATGTTCCATCTGGATGTGAGACTCCACGTACGAAATGTCTAGGAGTAAAACTCTAACTTCTGATGGATCTGGAGAAGGGTGTGTCAGAGGTCTTGAGGTTAAACAGGCTTCATTGGGCATAACAGGGTAGATAACTGTTCAAAATTCAGAAAACTGGTTTTACATGCCTTGAGCAGAGAGCACCATGATAGAGCTGCGGCTATTCCTGAATATCAAATCTCTGTGTTGACACTTTCGAGGTAAGAAGCAAAATTTCAAACCCTCCTCTATAGCTAAAAAGGTTCCTCAGGAAACCAAGTAGGCTGTAGTCACAGGATTTCTCTTGAAAATCGAATACCATTCCCCCTTTTGTTTTAAAATTCCACTACCCAAAACAGCGTCCTACGCCCCATGCTGCCATCAGTATAGATCTGTAAAAATACTGGGACTTGATGAATGGTTGTTTCTAAACCAAGCTGTCAGAAGGTAATCTGGATGTTGAGGTGCCCTTGTGAGTGTATGAGGATAATTCGGTATTAAAAGACCCGTTCATAAAACGACGAAGCAACATCCGTACAACGGGCCATAGAAAGATATTTTATTTGCTTATGCAACCATCTCTCACTTTCAGCATAAGCAGACTTCCTCTCTTAAGGTGACGGTTGTGCCAATTTCATAACTAGTGATTCTGTGCTGGCCACCATAACTGAAGAGCTTCACAAAGTATTTAGCCAAAAGGTATCTGCTTCATAATATGAGAGGTTGCAAGTAATCTCCTTACAAAACAATATACCTCGGGCAGCTATTGCGGAGACCAGTTTTGACTCTGGCAACAGAGAGCTGTACCCGCTTCTAGTTTGTCAAGGTTGCTAGCAGAGGCAACCTGATGAATACTACACCATATTCAATGATAGATTGAATGAGAGCAATATATGTATTTCTAAAGGTCCGAGAATCCACTGTCGAGACTCTTTTAGAAATATATTTTAAAATTTTCATTCGCTGTTCTCCTCTACACACCAAATTGTTTATATGAGCATGACCAAGAATCTACTGATCTAGGATAAATTCCAGATATTTGGGATGTTTTTCGCATTTCTGTCGACTACCCGGTAAGTAAGGGCCGTGCGTAGCCTAGTGGTTAGAGCATCGGTCTCCAGACCGAAGGGCCTGGGTCCGATGCCCGATGACATTAAATACCCTCCGAGTACACATGGAGTATGTGCTCGTTAAATCAGTGGGTCCAAAGTCTTGCGGGCAGTCACAGAAAAAAACCCGGGTGACCGGGGCTAGAGAATATTTCCTTCTTTAGTTCAATGCCTAAATTGTGGAGGTGGAGATAGGTGGTGTCACCATCTATCGTGTGAAAGTTCAACCTGTCTCTGTTTCTGGCAACTTTCATTCCTTCCCTTCGGGAAGGACACTGCAATAACAACAACCCAGTAAATAAATATCAGACTCATAGTTGTTCAAATGCCTGTTGGTGGAAAAAGTATTTGATGCAGACTCTGAGGGATTAAAAATAATTTTATGTACTGCAACAAACTTTTCCCGCTGAATGAGGAAAGAGTTTATTTTGTTGTGAGCATTAATTAAACTTGTATTGCTGCTCCAGATTATTTTATCGTCAGCATGCATCCCCATGAAGTGATCAGAATTGGCTTCAACCTCAATGCTGGCGATAAAAACTGAAAACAATTTAATACTGCGCACAACTCCTTGTGGTTATACCCTGGCTTAATCTAAATTTTCCGGAGAAAGTGTCTTTGCATTTAACTCTTATATACCTGGCCCTAACGAAGTCAGCAAGCAGAGACAAAATTTTCCCTCTTGATTTGGAAAATGCTGTCAAGTTTGCTTTGCAAACGAATTTCTATGTCCAGACCTTCGTCGAAGGCTTTCGATAAATCAAGAAAGGCAGCTACTGTGTGATGTGTGGGTCTGAGATTATGGTCTTCCCTAATCTTCTGGCTAAAATTTAAGAACTGATCCATTGTGAAGTGACCGTTCCAAAAACCCAAACTGGTCGGGAGGTATTAAATTGTACTGGTCAAGAAAAGTAGAAAGTGTACGCAGGACAATCCTCTCAACGAGTTTGTTCGAGATGCTGGTAAGTGCGATTGGTCTGTAACTGTTGGGTTCAATAGCCTGTTTGTAACGTTTTCTAATGGGGATGATGAAAGTTTCTTTCCAATCGCTAGGGAGTTTTCCAATGTTCTAAGAAGTATTAGAAATGACAAGACGAAATCTTCTGCCTAGTTCACTCAAGTTGACTAACATTTGACCATGCATTCCTTCCATTGCCGACGATTTGTTACAATCTTTTTTTCTGGAAAGCAGTTTCCAAATCCATCATTGTAAAGTCCTTGTTAAAACAGCATGATGTCCACCGGGATTACAGCGGCTTTTATGAATAAAATCTCGCTGATTTTGCTATCAGTTTGTCTTCAAAGTTAAAGGAAAGCCTACTCTTTTTCTGATAATGTCTGCCCAATAAATTCTCAGCCTCATTGTCGCTGTGCAAAGACCAGCCAGAACGTCAACCTGAGGCTACATTCTATCAATGTCCTTTACCAATTTCCAAAGTTTAATGTCAGGAGCATGCGATTCAAGACCTCATACAGGCTATTCCAACGTTCTCTTTTGATTATCGAATACGGCTGTTTAATCTTTGAGTTAATCAGGTTTAAGGCAGCGGCAGGTGACGGAGAGGACATAAATTCTATCTTCGAAGCTGTTTTCTGATGTAAAAGAGGCAAATGGGCCTCACTATTATGAATAAAGTTAGGTTTATAGTTTTTTCCGATTAGCTCAGGGAGTGGCCATTTGCCGTCAAGATCACAGAAGGAAACAGCCTTAGATAGAGAATTATCGCAAGGTGGATTTTTGTACGATTTTTTTCAGTTTGCTTTTTTAAAATTCCAGAATAGGGCATTTTTGATAACGGGAGTTTTGTGAGTGTGACTAAGCTCAATGAGGACAGGTGATATCACTTCCAACCGAATGCAATGCAATCCAGCTGCCAACTCGTTAATA
The DNA here is from genome assembly GCA_019973955.1 of Trichonephila inaurata madagascariensis. Classification (NCBI taxonomy): domain Eukaryota; kingdom Metazoa; phylum Arthropoda; class Arachnida; order Araneae; family Nephilidae; genus Trichonephila; species Trichonephila inaurata. The sequence goes on from BMAV01001650.1 coordinate 12,352, forward strand.
TATTTGGGCTTGTGCAAATTTAACATTTAAAGCAGTAATTCCCAACTAGGTCTATAGACCCCCCAGGGGTCTATGACGAACTGCGAAGAGTCCGTACCCGGAAAAAAATAATTTGGGGGTCCATGAGATGTAAATGGGGGTCTATGATAGTGGTTCTCATTAAACCATATCATGACTTCAATCTTTAAAAATACTTGATCCAGTTGCGACAGGACCGTCGTTCGATAGCCATGTCGTGGGGTTTCAGCGTAAGTTAGAGGTGTGGGACTCTCGGAATGATGAGACATTTTAGAATTCTTAATATGACTTTTATTAAGAATTTTACTTAGATATCGAACAAATTTATATTAAGTGAGAATAAACCAAAACACGTAGTCTTAACCAACTCAGATCGCGGAATTATACTCCGTTTCACCTTAAGTTGGCAGCGCTGGGAAGGGTACGATGACCAATTTACAGCCGCTACGGGGTTACTCTAGGAGAAGAGTGTGACTATAACAAATAAAATTCTCCATATTTGGCGAGCAGAAAGAAAAAAAATATTCTTGAAAAATTTGTTGTTTAAAATTGTATGGGGTTTTTTGATAATAGTATAGGCCTTTTATTTAATCGAGATATTTAAGGGTTTGCATTTCAATGTGTTTAAAAATATTGATTAATTAACTATCAAGTCGCAAAGCAAATGGCGTTGATTTGGCGCGAATACTTTGAAGAATGTAATCTTGAAAACCGGTTTTTCAGCCAAATATTTGTTGTCAGCCAAAAAGTCAAGTTGTTCATTTTCAACTGTATTCGTTCACAGGTATTGAGAAAGAAGAAATGCTTTTAAAGATGTGATGAGTATATCTTTAAACCCACAATTTCTATAATACATGATACTTTTAACAATTTTCTGTGCATTTTACTTTGATTTAAATTCCAAAACTGGTTGGAACTACTTTTTCAAGCGGATTGTTACATTCTACCTTTCCCAACGCTGCCAACGAGATGAAACAGGTATAGATCACTTATCAATATAAATATATTATTATATCGCTTAGTCTCAATCTCAATAATATACTAGCGTTCAGGAAATATAATCTTCCTACCTTGGTTTGAATACTCAACGTCAGATACTATTTCAAATCTTTCTCCTAAGGTTGTACAATGGTATGTACCTTGGTTTTAGTGGCGAGGGGCGTCTTCATTCTCGGTAAGCCGTCGATCAACATATCTTCTCTACACTGAACTTTCTCTAAATTGCCATATTGCTCACTGCATTTCTATACTTTTAAAGGTTATCTTATTTGCATCTATGCTTCGTTTTACTTCTTGGATTTGCCCAGGTTGGAAAAGTTTTGCCATTAATCGTGGCCGTCAAGAAGAACATAAAGGTTATGTTAGAGGAAGAACGCGAGAATGTCACACAGTGGGAACCAGATTTTACCACTACTAAATTTAGTGAGGTAGCTTGGCCAGTTTACCAGGTGACAGCATAATTTTATCAAGACATTCCAGCATTTCTTTCAAATTAAGCAAAGAAGTATAATATTGGATGTCATGAATTTTCTCAATTTGCCGCAGTCAGTATGTCGGGACATTTTAATCTACGTTCAACATTTAAATACCCTTACTCAAATTTTGAAACTAGGTTCGAGATTGCTTATTTTACAGTAAGTAATACAGTAGTAGACAATACGTTTCATATGATCACTTTTGAAAAAATCTTAGTACAATAGGAACTGATCAAGAATAGGTCCCAACGAATATCTTAAAGATTAGAAATGGATTTTACTGGAATTTTGGCTTTAAAAAGACATACCTGATATTTGTCGCAAATTATGGAACAGCGTGAGAAAGTTTTTGATTTCTTTTTCTTTTAAGGGGGACTTTCACTAAGTTTGCCATTCTTAAAAACAAAAAAGAAAGTGAAAGAAAAAATATAGGGCCTCTTCTAAAAAAGGAGATTTAAGGTTAAACATGACTAGATTCATTTTAAATGTTGATAATATTTGTAATTGATGCACCAGATTTATCCCTCTCACTTACAGCATTTGTTTGTTGTTCAGTTATTTTATGTAATGTATTTGTGTTATTTTATGTAATAATTTGATTTTAATATTAATTCATTAACATGCGCTTTTTAAGGTTTAAATGCTGAACTTCATCCAGTATGAAATTTAATACTTTTGAAGTAGTAGCACCAACTATCAAAAAGACATTTAAGTTGATAAATTTGCAAAAATTTAATATTAGGTAAGCAGGTGTCTAACTCGAAACCGCGAAAAACATGGCAAAGGAGTCAAGAGACAAAAAATTTCGGAACCTGTGATCTAAAGCATCCTGACTATTATAGCTATGCGAGTCTCATCAGGCGAGCAGGTTTGAAAGTTCATTATCTGGATCATCAGCTTAGCTGAGCTTTCTCGGAGAATGCTTAGCGTTAAAATCACCCAAGATAAATGAGGGAATCGGTGAACATTGGGATCAAAAGAGTACGAGGAAATTCTACGATTGCCAAGGGAACTTGGCTCATAAGCCTGTAGATATTAAGACGCATTTGTTCGTTTTAGCACAATAGCTTGCACTTCAAGTTCCAGAGTCACCAAAAGGAGGAAGTTGAGAACATTCGAAAATTAGTGTTTCTAATAAAAACATTGAAAGCCTACGGACTTCATTAGGTATGTTATCGAAATACAATAATCTTGAAGCTTAAGGTTGTAAGTGGGCTTCCAGTTTTGTCTCTTGTGTTGTTGCGATTATATGCGCCCCATTGCCGATTTGTCAACTCTAGCAATGGATAAAAGTTTTACTCTTAGCCAGCTCACGTACATAGTCCATTGATATTTACATTGCATTATTCTCAATCGACTACTGCCATAAAAGAAGAAGTGGTCTGTAACTTACTTTTCGGACGGAGGCCTCTACTACCTCCGAACACGTTTCTTTCTACACCCTGCCTGACGGACGATGCAATAGGTTCCAGAATTCTCAAACAAACGAGTCATGATGCGGGGTGAAGATGCAGCTTTATGAGGGCCAAGACCTTATGGCACCAAAAGGTCTGACTTTTGCCTCACGTATGCAGCGCATTTTAGCTGCACCCAGCACACAGGCCTTGACGTTGAGCGGCTACCAGGAGAATACACTCTCGACTCATTGTTTCTGATTTCCGATGTTTTCCATTCCCGAGAATTCTCGGGGAAATCCCAGCAATGTAGTTGTCTTTCCCGGAATTCCCTGAAATACATCAAAATTTTTAAAAATCAAGTTATTTTAAATGAAATCAATAATAATTATATAAAATAAGGATACACATATAAGTTCCAAAATTAATACTTATTAATATAATAAGCTAAAAATTACGAAAAAATATATAATTGATTATTCATTTTAAAATAAGGATTTCCAGAAAGCATAAGCAATTTATACTTTTATCTATCAGCATAGTTCTAAACATTGTGACGAGCTATCCGGCAGCGAAAATGCTCTCTCCTTCAACTGACGTTGGAAAATTACATTTTTACCGCCTCACATAGTTTTTTATAATGTTTGGGGATGGATTATCAGTCGAGTCGAACAACTGCATTTCTTGTTTCCTGATTTTTAAAGCAATTACTTTTGGTGGAACAATATAAAACTTTTGTTTAGAGTAAATTGCTTGCTCTAAATTTTTTGAAAATCTGCATGCTTTCTTCTCAGTGTAAACAGTTGGATATTGGTTCTCTCTTTCTTCGCAGAAAGCTTTCTCCCTCATCTTTTTGGCTTGTCTAACCAAACAATTTTTACTGAACAACGGCGAAATATCGAAGTAACAGCAGCTGCTTCGTATTTTTTTCCCCAAAATTCGGCACTGCATTAATCGTATTGAATTAACGTTGCGTCTCTGATTAATTCTTTGGTTAGAGCATATTTCATATTTTTAAAAATTCACAGATTTTTGTTCGTTCAGTTTTGCATTAATAAAGAAAATACCTTCAGTTAGCTAAAGTTGTATTTCGATTGCATAATGACCAATTTTACTTGCTTTAAGCCTGCTACAATTGTTGTCACAGTTTAAAAACTCAACAGGGACATCGTTTGTTCTATTTCCTCAATATCGATTAATGCTTTTTAAAATTGCTGACTTTATGTCTAAAAATCTTTCAAGCATTGCCAACAAACTTTAATGAAGAGCCCGGTGCGAATCCCCTGGAAATTCGGAAATGATTATAATTCCCGAGAATTGAAAAGTACAGAAATCTTATGATTTCTTCTACTCCGGACGGTACTCGGCCATTCACTTGGGAACAGTCTCCCGCCACGATGAGGCAACAATGCAAGAACTGGGAGAGAAAAGAGTCCTTAAAGTAGGTAAGTATACTTTCTCTTCATTAGAGGTATTCACTGGGTCTAACTATGGAAGGATTGGGGTAACTCAGCAATCCCTCGAGACCACTAGCGTTAGTATCGAGTGCGGATGAATCAGTAATACATAATAGAATGCTTAACTATTATGTTTAAAAATGTATATTTCCAACTTAAAGATTCTAATTTTACAATTCTAAAGATTTTATGTAATACAAATGTGTGGACAGTGGCGCACACAAGGGGCTCCAGGCCCTTGATTTTTCCGATTGGTTATAATTCTAAGTATATTATACGTAAATTTGAATTAAATATTTGTTGTTATTAATGATTAATTTTATTAATTATTAATTATTTATTCAATAATTAGTTTTTATGTCATTTCAGGAACAAAACACAGTATCCAAAAATAGCATGATACAAGAATGGTGAACTTTCAAACCCAGACACCCCTCCCCTCGAAAAATTCCCTGTGTGTGCGCTACTGCAATGGATTTAGAGCAATGGCTCTTTCATTTTCAACGTAAAGTGTCAATTTGTTAACAGATAGGGTTAAGCTTTTAGATTAAGTTATTTCCCAAAATGGGAGAGGAAGTAAACTTTGTGATATGGTCGATCTTTGTCGACCATATCGTGAGACTCAGCGTAAGTTAAGAGTGTGTGGGATTCTCGAAATGAAGGAGCATTTTAGGAATTCTTAATATGACTTTTATTAAGAGTTTACTTAAATTACATATCGAGCAAACTTATATTAGAGTGAGAATAAGCAAAACACGTAGCCGTAGTTAACACAGATCACGCAATTGGATCACTTATCTATATAATTATATCCATATACTACTCTCAATCCTAATATTTCGAATTCGGAAAATAATCTTCTACCTGGAATTTCAATCAACGGTTCAATCAACTTCACATATTCAGTTAGGCTCGAGTACAATGGTATGTACCTTGCTTAATTATTTGGCTAGATATATTTGATTCTTGGATAGGCCGTCAATTCATACATCTACCTTTTTCAAACTGAATTTTCTCTAAATTGCCATCCCGCTGACTAAAACTTCTGTCCTTTTAAAGATTTTATTATTTGCATCTATCCTTCGTTTCACTTCTTGAATTTGGGTTGGAAAAGATTTGCCATTAATCTTGGCCGTCAAAGAACACAGAGGTTATGTTAGAGAAAGGACGCGTGAGCCGTCACAAACTGTTACTAGAAACACTTATCAATCGATATCATCTGATCATCAATATTTTGTTCGTTTTATATACGTTTTCTAACTTCCAATATAAAATTTCTTTTGATTTTTAAATTTCAGAAGTAAAATGTGCAGTTATTCCATTCACATAAAAGCCGTCTTTTGGAAATTAATTCCTGCGTTGTCAAGTTCTGTTTTTGCATTTTAGAAGTATTCTTATTTTCTAAGCATGTATTTTAAGAATGATATTTTGGTTCATTTTTTACCAATTACATGTAAAATTCATACAGAAACAAAATCATTACAAACCGGACCTGAAAATCCATGAGATGGCTTTTTGACGGAGATGGCCATTTATTTTCAATGCTCAGTTAGTGTTGCTAAATTAGTATCTGAGAACTATTATGGCAATCTGCTTTATAAGAATGTCTTCATCATTCAAGTTTTTGCATTAGTTCATTAATTTTTTACTATTTATGCATTACATTTACTTCAGATTTTATATTTTATTCCTATATTATTTCAGTTACCAATTAGTTTGTACATTCCATAAATAAAACATTTTATCTTTATATGTATACAGTCGGATCTGTATTAAGCAAGTCGCCAAATCCCAAAAGTTCGTTATATGGAAATTCGTTATATATAGAGGTCCATCTTTCAATATATACTTTATAAACCACATAAAACAAGTTTTAAATTCATAAACAATGTATGTTAAAAGAAGTAATTATTCCCTCGTTTTTGTAAATTAATATCTATTTATTTTATATATCTTACCCATCTATAGAGAAAAATTCGCAATCTAGAGGTTCGACTGTATTTATTTATATTTTCATGCAGTTGCAATTTTTTCACACTGTTACATTAAATCAAATTAAAAAGAACTGAAATGCATTAAAAAATGTTTTGTGGGTATCAAAATTTCAAACACTGAGATGAAAAAAATAATTAGTTAGATAAGTAGACATGACCCATCTTCTTTTTTTTCTTTTGAACCAATTTAATTAAAAATAGAACATTACAATTAGGGTAAAATATAATTTTTTTCAACACATTTTTTTTGAAGTGTTCTGTTTCCTTTTTTCTTATACAAATTATTAGAATATATTTTATAATATGTATGATACTGGCTTTTGGATGCATTAAATTTAAATTCATTAAATTTTTGAGAATCTCATGTTTATACGAAAATACACGAATCGCATATTATTCTTTGATTTTCATTTTTTAACTGCTTTTATGTATGTTTTATCTGCTTTCGATCTATATGTACGAAAATAATACAAAGAACTACTTTTAATAACTCAAACTTAGTGGCTCAACAGTTAATGAGGACCAGGGCCTACTGTGCTCATCCCAGTATACGTGGCCATTGGGCGCTGAGGTACATGAGCAGATGTCCCGATGAGGTGGTCAGTCTGAAGTGAGACCTCCAGTGTTCAAGCCCCCAAGCAAGCTTAACACTCATTTACCGATCCAGTGGAGTAGGGATGAAAGGCTGAGTCGACCTTGCCCAGGCTGATAATAGAACCCGGACCTGAGGTGTGGAAGCGCGAAATACTACCAGTCGTCCACTGAGCCTTCAAAGACTACTTTATGCCCCTATTATTCGCAAAATCGTATTTTTAAAGAAATTTTTTTGGAACTTATATTGTAATGTCTACCATAGAAATTTCCTCGTCATCTAATCGACATAAATCTGTAGGAGGAAAGATGGAGGACCAAGATTAACCATGGAAGTAAATCTAAAAGTATTATTATCAGAGATAATATTCCAGAACAAGCGATCCATAAGGGGAGCCTTTGGAGTGGGGAATAAAGAGAGTGTATGTGAAAAAGCGTACAGAAATCCGAATATCTTGACTTTTAATTTATCCTACCTTAGCAAAATATTAAATTCACTCATTTATTCTAGCAACTAAGCCGTCCTTTAGTCACGCGGCGTAATTCTAGTCTTACCGTATTACTTGCAGCTTTCAGTGACTCCGCTTTGTTTCCTGGTTCCTCCATCTCCTGGTTTCTTGAGAGGGATGGCTGAAAAGATAACGCGATTGCTGGCCGCCGATTCCTCAAAGAGGATTATTAGTTGAACGTCACGTAAAGTCCCGTGGCAACTCATTTACGGACCCACTGAAGTAAGGGATGAAAGGTGAGTCGTCCCTTGCCTAGCCAGGAATAGAACCCGGACGCAATGGTGTGGAAGCGCGAACGCTACCATTCAATCACTTGACCTTCAAGAGACACTTTATACTTTACATTATTCGCAAAATTGTATATTTTTAAAAAAATTCATGGAAATATATTTTCAGAAAAATAAAGTTGAATATCACTCCAATAAGATGACGAATGAAAATTTCGTATTTTCGAATATGGGCAGTAGTACCCTATTTAAAAAATTTTTAAAGGGGAAATAGCGATTTCCCAAAAAAAATTTTATTTAAGGATTTTAAAAATTTTTTGGTTCCCTCTTTTTTGTATACTATGAAAAAAAGTTTTTGTGCCGAAGATTTCATAAAAGCTACCCATTTAATTTTTAAGGTAAAAAAAAAATTTTGTAAGTTTTTTTAAAATGCTACTCCTGCTACAAAAAATTTACGTATAGCATGAAATTTGTTTTCAAGTAAATCAAACTTTTAACAAAGGGGGCTATGATTTTGAGATAAATGATTGTGGGGTGGGGGATTGTACAATACATCTTTTAGGAAGCTTATTGACAACCCTTAAAAATGTATTTTGAGTTCAATTATTTTCAAAGAATAAGTAATGCTTTTTATTAAAAAAACCCTATCAACTTTTCTTACGGTAATATTATCCATAGGGAAAAAATTCAAAGCATTAGGAAATAGAAAAAAACCTTTTTGCAGTTTAAATGAAGACAACTAGTTCTTTTAAATTTTCTTATTCCCGAAAGATTAAAGTTTTGATTTGCATAGGAATGTGAATAAAAACGAATAAAAATTTCATAATTTACATTTTTTTTAAATTTAGAGCTTTCAAATTTAGTGGGGGTTATAGAAAATTATATAAAAAATAATTTAGGCTAAAAAATTTTTTTTTGACCGATTTTTTCAATTGAAACGATGGTCCACGCCTTCGATCCCAACAAATCGTGGTGCGTGAGGCGGGCTATTCACCGAAATTTGGCCGACAGTGTCAAAAAATGCCAAAAATACATGGATGGTAAATAAACAACTGGGTCGGCCAAACTGCAACGGACAATGGACTAAATTCATGTGACGCCCGATCACATGTTTCCCCGTCCTTTCCCGTATACGGCGTCATTTGTTTACGTTTTTGCCTTAAATCAAATATTAATTATTTTTTTTACGTTCGAAATGAATATGTGCTGATATATTTTTTTTAAAAGGTACTTTTTAGTTTTAAAAAACAAAGTGATTATCCCAAATTTAAAAACAAAACAACTCAATTACTGGAAATTATTCGTTAGGTCTGGTTGTACTTTTTTTCTTGTTTTAAAATTTTTTTTTTCTGCTGCGCTGAAATATTTCAGTTACTTTTATAACCTAAAAAGTTTGTGGGAATGTCTAATCAAAACTAATGATTTTTTTTTTAAAATTTCAATTTTTTTTAAATAGTTTTTTCATTTTAAATTGTAAAAAAATATTTGTTTTTTTACATCAAATAAATTTTTAATTTTTGTGAATGTATATTTTATGCGATATTCATTTATATATATGTATTGCATTCTTTCAATCTAATTTATAATTCATTGTGCTGCAAAAAAAAATTCGTTTTCATCAATGCATAACTATTTATTAATCAAAAACTTTCATTTAACTTTTAATATGAGAAAAAATGGTTTTAAACAAGAAATCTTTTTACAAGTATTTTGGAACCATTACTTATAGATAAATCATGTGTAATTCAACAAGATGAAAAATATTTAAAAACCGAGGATAATTAAACGCATTTCAGTTTTTTTGATTTTTTCGATGATACATTCCCTTAATATTGTATAATTTTAAAAATTAGATCACATGTTATAGGACTTTATATGAAAAAAAAAATATTGAATGTGTTTTTAAAAAATTGTAATGTGATTTTTAATATAGATAAAATCGTTTTAAATTTTTAATTTGTGATCCAAGTGTCCTACCCATGCTAATTTTTTGTGTTATTTTCAGAAAAATTGCATTTTTTTTCGATGTTATTTTCAAGTACATTTGCTTTCTGACAATGCATGATTGAATGTAATTTTTTTAAATTTAAAACAGCTCTAAAACCAAAAAGTAACTGCAATTTAAAGGGAAAAAGTATTAAAACGTTAATACATGTGTATGTGTAGAAAAAACTCATTATAACTATTTTTTGTATCGTGTGTTATTTGTATTCAAAATAAAATTCTCTGTTTCTAACGGGATTTCATCACATCTTTCTTGAAAAAACTTTAAAAAAGTTTTGGGAATTTTTTTTTCAATTCATGTTCTCAGATTTTGAAATCGGAATTAATATTTGTTATCCCTTAAATCATTTCTATTTGCTCTATAACTGTATCAATATCGCAGTGTTATAAGTAATATTAAATCCTTCTAAGGGTTTTTTTTTGTAACTTGCTATTGATGCCAATTCTATTTCAAAGTTTTTTAGTTTGTTGACATGATATATTAACACAGGATCATTTTTTACTTCATAATTTTTTTAAACTGAAAAATTTCTAGTTAGGTTCCTATTATTTCATGGTATCCAAAAAGGGGGTTAGGGAAATGCAAAAAATAAATCACTTTACTCTTTAAAATTCTTTGAGTTGTTAAATTTCCTTTAACATAAACTTCGTTTCATCAATAATTAAAAAGCAAACAGAACACCCATTAAGCCTTCTTAAATTTTTCAGATTGCGATTCTTATTATAGTGGCGGGGAATAATATTCATTTATTGTCCTATGTTGACCAAATCATATGTATGTGGTTCCCATTTATTTACTGAAACTACACGAACCATTAATTGGTTCTTAATTTTATATTTCGGCTTAAATTAATGGGGGAAAATAACATTTTTAAAATCCCCTTCTTAATGTTATCTGATGGTTTGGTTCGAATTTGAAACCATTATTATATCTAATTTTGCCAATCAATAAATCTGCAGATTTTTGAATTCAAAATTAAAAAAAATGTTTACGATAAAATTTGTATTTTTAAAAAAAAGTCAAGTTTTCAGGAAAAAAAATGCATTTTTTGTTTTTGTTACGGGGCCCCCGCTCTTCCCCCGAAAGCCGGCCCTTATTATCACTTTTTTTATAATTAATAACTTATAATAATGGTTATCCTTTAAAAAAAAATTCCCATAAATTATACATTTATAAAATAATTTTTTTAAATTAAAGTGAAATAGATTTTCTTTTTTTTAACAATTATTTCAAAAAAATTTTGAAACACTTTTTGGATAAATTAGTAAGTAAATCAACAGTCAAAGATGGAGAATGTTATTTTTTTTTAGAATAATTTTTTTTTTTGTTTTTAAAAAAACTTCAAAAAGCTTCTAATATTTAAAAAAATTTTATGCAACATATTGTAAATAAAAATTTATTTTTATAAAAACCGATGAAAAAAAATAAAAATTTTTTCATTTGAACTTTAGTGAGGGAGGCAAACGATGTAAATATAATATATTTTTTTAGAAAAAATTTTACTTTTTTAAATAACACTTCAATTTCCATGGCACTGGGAAAAATTCCTCCCAAAAAATAATATATTTTGTGCAAGTTGAAGTTTTTTTAAAAAGGGTTTCGAACCTATACGTGAGGATTCTTGTGAAAAAAAAATGAAATAAAAAACAACAAAAATTTTTAATAACAAAAAAATTAAGGCATATCTAAGTGCATCAGAACTATAAATAAATATCCCAGCTAACACTAACCCGATAATACTGACAAAAGACGAATACCAATTAGATAAATAATTTAGAAGAAAACAAAAAATTTTACAAAGAGTTGTTAAAAAAATATTTCCTAACAAAAATATATACTAGAAATGAAAAAACAAAGATATCATATATTTTTAATTTGATAAAATTAAGACACAAGAATGTCATCAAAAAGATATAGGAAAACCCATGTTATGAATAAACACATGGGGATATTTTAGCCGGAATCACGTGATTACCCGATTGGCGCCTACTGTCTGCGCAAAAACTCCATTAGCATTGTCAGTGTATGGTGAGAGACGGTTCAGGCGTTTTGTACGCTGCCAGCGAAGCCAAACATTAGCTCAAATTACCACCCAGTTGAATGACGGTGCCAGTAGTACTGTCGGTAAACGGACTGTGAAACGCCTGCTTCACCGTATGGGTTTCGGGAGCCGTCGACCTACGAGAGTGCCATTGCTCAATGCTCACTATCGAGCGGCACGTCTTACCAGATCAATAGAGCACAGAGACTGGAGTGTAGAGTACTAAGAGAGAAACGAGTAGCATGGGTGATGAGTCTCGATTCAGAATATTGTTAACACCGACGGGAGGCTGAGAATATGGCGCCCAGGCTCAGGGAAGCTATGGATCCTGCATGCCAGGTTAGAACTGTACGAGGGCCATGGCCGGCTCTAGCAGCTTTGCCGCCCCGGACAAAAATGGAAAATGCCGTCCCTCTCCCCAAAGCAAGAAATTATAATTAACACACACACCACACACATATATATATATATATATATATATATATATATATGTCGAAAGTTTCTGCTGTACGGGAAGGTTGGATTCATAAAGCATTGTTTACCCTAATTCGCTGGCTAATTCAGCGACAGCTTTAGAAATGATAATAAGTCTCCAGTTTAGTCCAAAGACTTTTTTGTATCTGCATTTCTTGAGTTTGGTGAATTCCAATTTCTTCCTACTTTAGCACTGTAGGTTTTAGTACTTCTTCACTTTTATTTTATATTACTATATATATATGCTAATTATAATTTTTATATATATATATATATAATCCTAATGTCCTAAAAAATACAAAATAATTCGAAATTAGGCACATAATTACTCGTTATGATTCACTGGCGTAGCTAGTATACTGAATGAACCCCGTATCCAATTTCCTTCAGGACTTTTTTTAAGGGGGGGATCTTTACATATTACGATGTTTTGCTTACACATTTTGAGGCCCCGTATCATTGATACGGCTATAGCTACGCTTCTGTTATGATTTCTAACGAGTAAAATGTAAGAAAAGAAATAGCCCGTTTCTGCAGCCAATTTCTTCGAAAAAGAGTCTACTGATGGTGGGGATCACAAGTGCTTTTAATTTAACTTATAGTAACTATACTCATGACTAAAATAAAACATCTCCTGTGGCTCTCTATGTACTTAATACCCTTGTCCCCTTTAGAAAAGCTGGCACCAGACGTCGTATGGGTGAAAGGAGCGTCCGTTGTGATGTCAGTCCGTGTAAAGGAAAGTCCGTGCTCTTGGATGGGGAGAAAGTTACTAACGAAAGTTATGTAAACATATCAACTTTCATAATTTAACATATGCTCCCGCCTCGAACCCTTCCAAGTTTCAATGTAAAAGAAAACTGACATTAAACATATACAGCACAAAATACGGAAATAAGATACGTTAAATGTAATACCAAATTCACATTTAATAATATTTCAGGAAATATCCAATAATGTTTCAGAAAATATATCACATATTTTGTAACATAAAAAAATATTTTCCAAATTTGATCCAAATGCCGCCCTTAAAATTTGCCGTCCCGGCCCTAGAGCCGCCCCTGCGAGGTCATTGTGGCTCAGTCATGATCTGGGATGTTTTTCGGGGCACTCTTTTGGATCTTTGGTGCGTGTACCAACCTTCCTCAATGAAATTCGGTACACTGGGGGCGATCACCTCCGTCCGTTTATGCTGTTCTGTTATCTGCGCGGTAATGGAGTTTTCCACCAAGTTAACTGTACCTCTCACAACTAGCTACTGACTGGTTGGATGAGCATTCTTCTGACTGTCATAATTGACATCAGACTGTCATAATGACATCAGATCTATCATAAATTGACCATCTAGAAGCCCAGACTTAAATCTTGATGAGCATTTTTGGGATGTTTTGGAACAAGGCGTGAAAGGCCATCACATAGAACCAACGAACCTTAATTATGGTCCGCTTTATCCAATATTTGTCAAGCAATTCCCGTGGAACGTTTCTAGAAACTTGTTGAATCTATGCCTTGTCGTGTGGCAGCTTTTATCAAGGCCGTAAGAGGCCCAACTTGTTACTAGGTAGGTATTCCTAATTCAGTGGCATTTCAGCGTATATATATATATATGCTTTATTTGTTAAAAGAAAATTGTTATTCAACATATACAATATTAATTAACTGAATCTCGAAATAAAGTTTAGGAATTTAACCTTAATAAAATTAAAAGACTACAAGTACAAAATCGAGATATAATTTTAATATATATGGAGTTTAAACAGAATTTAAATTTATAGGAATTAATTTACATTTTTTATATACACACAAATTAAGTTTATATTTCTAATACTTTTGCTTTTATTTTTCTTCACTTAAACGAAAATTGCAATTATTGTAATGAAATTTATATAATTCTTATATATTTGAAATTGTCTTTTTCAGTCATTCTTATTTAAAAATAAAATAAAATGAAATAATCCGTTAATTATAAATTAATTCCTGATTAAACTGATCTTTGGAAAACATTCTGTAGAGATAATCCCGATAGAGTAAATAGTATTTTGGACAACAGATGGCGCAGCACTGCATTCAAAACCTTTGTGCGCATTGTGCTGTGAGGTTGACGGAATATTTACGGTCACGTGAATTGAGCACCATTCGCATAACGTTAAATAAAGAGCACTTTTTTTGAGTTCCTCACGCCTCGGGCATTCCTCTTCGGCACTGTCAAAGGAAAAGAGGTTGCTTGTCATTGGTAGATGTGCAATGACATCATTATTCTGGGTTGCCTGATTTGGCTTTATAGCATTTTTCTATGCCCTAGTGGTTCATTGAAACATAAAAATTTTGTCCTCATTTGGGAGATAGTTTTTCAGGCAGTTTTTTCTTCCGTGTCTTGAGTATAATAGTTAAATTCCCTTGCGTATGAAATTTTCTCTGTAAAAATAACAATTTCTTCTTTTTTTTCATTCACGTAAATCAAAATATTTTTAATGGATTCAATTTTGTAAAAGAAATATATATTTGAGCTTAGTAAATGAGGAACTTAATTACAAATTAAAAAAAATTGTTATATAAGCTTTTAATAATCCATTTACTGTGATTAATAATACTTTGAAAATGAATTACATGTTTCGAGTTTTATCCTTATGTAAGAAAAAAGAAGTCACTAATAAAGAAAAATTTGTTTTTTATAATATATATTTATTGGTAATATTAATGTACATTTTAAAGGTAAATGAATTCTTTCTTATATCAGATTGAATTTGTACAGGCAAGTGATATTTTAAATTATTAGCTTAATTTCATTTTTGTAATTAGTGATTTGTTTTATGTATGTGTAAAAGACTCATTTATTCACATTTTTAAAAAAATTCGTCTAATACTGTATTTCCTTTTAAATTTTAGAATTAAATCTATTGCAAAAGTTTTAGCTATTATAAACTTAACTATATAAATAAACTCATGCTTAAATTTTTATTTGCTATCTTTA
>BMAV01001653.1:0-15494 GCA_019973955.1 Trichonephila inaurata madagascariensis
AACCACTGTATACTTTTAAACCAATACATATAATTAGATTTTATTTATGGGCGTTTTGTGAGCTTTCTCAACAGTTCGGTGACTGATGCTATCAAGTCATTCTTTTTAAAACAGACGAAATCGCCAAGACAAATAGTCATTTTTGGCAACTTTATATCTATTACACATATACTTACATACTCTTTGACCTTCAGTTAATCGGTAATCATCCATTTCCATTCATCACTGATAACAGCTCTTCAACCACAAAGAAACGTGTATGAGTTTTTAGAGGTGAAAGAAGACTCATTTTAACATCTAGAAGCACTATTTTATGAGTTCTTGTCTGTACATCTAACCAAATAAAAATTGGGTAAAGCTATTAGCTTTTAGAGTGAGATTCATCAGTATTCAGGGGAGCATGTGGACGGACACTATATTTCAACTCTAGTACACTTCTGATCTCTGTCCTTGACATACTCTGTGTGGTACATTTGTGAATTGGAAAATCAAAAAATTCGACAAGTGTACTTAATCATGTGTCATGGATTTATCCGTTGGTATATCCGTGTGCAGTTCTTCTCGTAACTGTCACACTGAAAGTTAAAAAATCTTTCTTTAAAAGCAATAAATTCTGCATTATTAATGCTATCTTTTTTGTCGTAATTTTTTGTAGACCTCAAGGTTTTCCTGTTGAGATATATTTAGTTCAAGATCATTTCTTACTTATATTAAGTGTTATAATATAGAAGGATATATGGTGGAATAAGTTTGCATTGTCGAGTACAATAGTTAGCTGTTGGGATACTGGAATATTAAAGTGTAGAAAAATAAATTAATTTGCTTGAATGCAGCACATAAAGTAGATTGATTTTTTTGATTTATGTCTTTAAAAATACAAAATCTAGAATCTACCTGTTGCTTTTTTCATTCCGTAAAAACAAGATGTTGCCAAATTCAACTGACAAATTCGGAGGGATGATAGTAGGCATCATCAGATGATAGGGATGCCAAATCATCATAGAACAGGGGTTCCCAAACCTCATTTAATCGAGAAAAAGCGTGATAATAGTAGCCGTCGGCGGACGATGAGCCAGACGAGAGGAGAGTCCAAACGAATGTTGGGATTAGGAGCGCCGTGGTAGGGTTGATTAAACCTACACGCGTACACAAATTTCCCACTCCTCCCGGGGCTGCTGCAGGGTATACCGGCCACTGCTCACCAGAACGTGTAGTTCTTGCACAATGGTAGATTGAGGTGTGTAACCAACCCCATGCTACATAACCTGGGAGGCGTATTGGACGCGGTGGACCTATTACTTGGCCTCCACGCTCCCCGGACCTGAATCTCTTGAATTTCTTTTTCTGTTGCCCCCTGAAATTGCTTGCGTATGAGAAGCAGGTGGCTACAGTGGAGGATTTCACGGCATGGATCGTCGTCGTTTCATCTGACATCACCAGCACTCAAGATTTGTTTGAAAGTTTCCAACAATCCTTCGTCCGTCGGTGTCAGCTGTGATATGACCTACACAGCTACAACTTCGGACAATTCCTGTGACAATCTCTTGTTATTGCATTTCTGAAGTCGAGCTGTGATTCATTGTTCGTATTGTAAACATGCTTTACGTCTGATAAATGTATTTCTAACCACCCCTTTTCCTTCCACTTGACATCACAACAGCGTTTCTGACGCTGTGGGGAGCGCCCCTCTTGGTGAGCATAATAACTCTACGAGGGGCGCGCGAGCATATCGAATAGTTGAAAACAAAAGATTATTTTTAAAAAATTATTAATTTACAGAAAGTAAACAAATAAAATACATTCTGACATAATAAAAAACAAAATATACATTTACACTGATATATTACACTTATAAATGTATCAATTGCTACACAATGTATTTAATAATTAATTTAACAATACTAAGTTAAGAACAAGTTAAAGAATCACCAGAGATCCCATGGGATTGTCATATATAAACTAATACCGGATAATTTCTATAATCGCATAATTTGTACGGTTTATAATTAATGCCTTAACTGCCGATTAAAAGTTACGCAATTCGCCGCCCGCTTTCTACGTAGGCGCGCGTATGTAATGTATTGGGGGCGGCGGAGGAGGAATAAAGAAGAAAATAATCTGAAATAAGTAAATCCTTCATAAACATTGTCGAAGTCCTCTTATTGCATTCCAAAGCCTTCGGAATAATTTTATGGATAGCAGTGTACAGAAAAGATCATACTTCAGAAAGACGTATATATAAGTCCAGTTGTTAAATTAACGCTTTGGATGAACGAGACGTTTATGTACGCCGGTTTCACTTAAGAGGTTAAAGTCATATCGTAGTTTTAGCGTCAGAGTATAGTATTATTGAATTGAATACATTTTTATTGTATAAGGAGGAATTGAATATTGAAACTTTGAGTAGCACTGCATCACAACCTTCATAACCATTTTTGCGAATTACTCCGGCTAAATGGGGTTTGTGATCCCAGGTTCTATGGAGATTTGTCATTCCCATGCTACCTACTATCAACCCTTTGAACTTGTCGGTCAAACTCGGCAACACCCTGAAAATATAGAAAAAATTTTAAGTACTTGCGTATTATACCGTCGACCAATTCCGTCAAATAAAAAAACGCCGCCAAATGCGACTGTACGCAGCCATTAGTGGAAAATTATCGTGCATATCGAAACATAATAATCTTGTTTGCGAATGATCGAAATAATAACGTGTTTTTAAAAGGTTGTACTGTGTCCGCGCATGCTCAAGCATAATAATCATAATCATACATGCTCGAAAATAATATTGTTCATAATTTGAAAGATTCTTGTTATTTTATTGTGAAATATGATTAGAATTTTGAACCTTTTTTCCACAGAAGAGATAGCAATGGAGTACTTTTAAAAATACTGCTTAATAATTAAGTACCAAAAAGTTTATAGATTTTAGCAAAATGGTAAGACAAAAGAGATCGCAAATCTCCAAGACTGCATTTAGATTCGTAATTATGTAAATTTGTGTGACGTCGTCTTCATAAACACAAGCAATATAAAAATAAGTCAGTTCCTATTTTGAACGGATGAATAGAAAGTATTTTATTAACAATTGAAAATTTGAACAAGATATATTTATATAAGTGAACTAGTAGTAAGAATAAAAAAAGTATGATTTGTCTACATTGTTGTAACAATGCCCACCTGGTTTGTCTAGTTTGGCTGGAAAACCTGTTTGCGACGCCAACTTTTGTCATTGTTTTAACAGTTACATTGTTACAACAGTGGAGACAAATCTAAGTTTACGTCGAAAACCGGTAGTTAATTTAATTAATTAAATTTAATTAATGAATTGTTATTTGAAAAAACTCCCTTAAAAAAAATCCTTCATGCAATATCGGGCATTAATTCTCACACTCTTCATAAAGTGCCAATTAATTTGGGGAAAAAATTTCGATTGTGTGTTCCAGGCGACATAATTTTGAACATTTACTGTTATTTTACCATGTCTGACACCTGGCGATAAAGATAACCGTTCAACCTTTGTTTATCCTTTATTCTGCTCGTTAACATAATTCGTCTGTCTTTAAACCTAAACCATAAAAGTTGATGTGCGTGACTTTTGAAACACCCGGTAGGAAATTAATGCTTTTTATTTCTTTTTTGTTTTACATTTATAAAATATATTTTGTAAATACTACAAACTGGAAACAGAATTGTATGTTATATAAAGCTTTTTTTTTATTTATAGATGACAAATTACAATATTATTTTTCATGAAATTTGCCAGGTCAATGAGGAAGTTTTTAATCTTGTTACTATGTAGGATTGGGGAAGGTTAATAACAAAGTATGTAAGAGTTTATAATTTTCTGAAGTTATTCATGGATGACAGCACAAATGAAATATCATAAAATAGCTTACTACGGACATTTAAAAATTAATGCAATTGGTGATGAGTATACTTACCACAGCCTTAGAAAGGGTTAATTCATTGATATAGATCCGTGCTCTTCAAACTTTTCAATCACGGAACCCTAAAACTAGGAGTTTTCGTGGAACCCCTAGAGCTAGAAAGTATTTTCGGTGGAACCCTATTCTACACATACACTTTGAAGAATATGTCTTAAATTAATGTTTAGAGTAAATCAACATCTTATAGGTACTTTTTGTGTACATAGTCTGAGTTTCATTCATTTCTATACTTCGTTTTTGTAACCGCTTATAGTAAGAAATAATTTTTACTTATACACATTATTCTGAATGGCATTAAAATGTTTAGAGAAATACCGTGCATTTTGCATGAATTTGCGACATAAGATTTAGGTTCTGTTCTTGCTTAAATTTACAGTTTTGACATCGAATCTGTTAATAGGTCCATAAGTTGTCCCTTCTCCTTTATTGTAGGTGTTTTTTCAACAAATGTCAAAAGGTGCATTTTCTATTGGAAAACTATTTAGTTTTGCAAGACATCGTACTAACGAGAATACAATTTTCTCGTGGAACCCGGGATAGTAAAAAATAAAATGTTTACAATCTAGTAGGTTATATATAAAAATAAAACCTTTTAATATTCTTTTCTTATATGATAATAAAAGAACATTATTGTTTTAATGTTTATTATATATTAAAAATAAAAAATATTATTATATAATGTTTTATCGTGACTCGTGGAACCCCTGGGTATACCTCGTGGAACTCCAGGGTTCCGTAGAACACAGTTTGAAGACCACTGACATAGACTCTTAAGGTATCCGACTACGTTCGGAACCATGATTTTGCAAAAGTGTATAAATGGATAATATTTATGATATTTAGAGTCACTTAGATTAGGAAATGTATATAAAATTGTTTTAAGAGTAGTATTACAATAAAAAATTATTTAAGTACAATATTTTGACAAAAAATGAACATAGAATGACCCATTTTCAAAATATTCTTTTTTGAAAAATGCTTCTATTATAATAATATTTTGCCTGTATATAGCTCAGATCTCTATACAGAGGCTCAACTAGAATTTTTGAAATATATAACTTAGAAGTGGGTTTATCCATTTTTACGACAACAGAGGGGAAAAATTTTAAGAAAAAAACGCCGATAATTATTTCAAATGGTTGTAACTCTGAAAATTATATGAATTTTTCAAACATCATAGTTGAGCCTCTGTAAAGAGGTTTAAGCTATATACAGGCAAAATATTATTATAATAGAAGCATTTTTCACAAAAGAAGAACATTTTAAAAAAAGGTTATTCTAAATTATTTTTTTGCCGAAATATTGTATTTAAATGGGGTTTTTTTTTGTCAAAATGTCCTTAAAACAAATTTATACATGTATTCTAATCTAAGTGACACTAAATATCATGAAAATTATCCATTTATGCGCCTTTTTAAAATCACGGTTCCGAATGTAATCGAATACCTTAAAGATTTTGCGCTCAAAAATGGAAGTTTTAAGCATAAAAAAAGGCATCACGATGATGGAATTTGCTTAAACTCTTGTCTGAAACATACTTTTTTTTTTAAAAAAAAAGTTCTATTTGACAAAGTACAAAATATTAATACAGTGATAAGAAATCATTTCACTTTAAATGCATTTTATATAATTATTTACATTTCTCTCTGTTCTTTTATTACTTTATACTCAGAAAAATGTTATGATGAAAAAATTGCCAAACTCATGAATATACTTTTATAATCGTGGATTTCATTCGAATATAAAAATCTTTCTAAAAATATTTCATCTCTTCCCCCTATTTTTTTACCCAAAATTACTTTAAATGTGATATTAGACCAAATAAATAATAATCTGAGTGGAAAAAAATTGCACCTTATTCTTCCTAGTTTCCTTATTCTTATCAAAATATCGATTTTTATAAGGGAACATGTCACAAAATAAAATGTCGTTTGGATATATTAATTTACTCTTGGGAAAATACCGATTCGCAAATGTTTGCATTTTTTTACAAATGGGCTGTCCACTTCGTCAACCCTGAACACACAAGAGGGACATGTATGTGATACATAATAATTAAATAGAAGTTACTGATTATAAAGCAGAACGTATATCACAAAAAATAAAAACGAAAAAAAAAATTACGGACAAATTGGCAACTACGCTATGTGTTTTCAGATATGAAAAACAATTAGATGCCAAACATGCATGAATGGAAAAGTCACGAAAACACTAAACACAAACAAAAATCAGCCAACCAAAACAGAATTAAAAGACTTCTAAACACTATGCTCTCTCACCTTGGTCATCCCACCTAATTTCCCGCCTTAATAGCTCTATTATTTACAGCTGCGAATATTATGTGAAGTATACAAGGAGATTTAACTATTATCCTCACTAACTATTACTAATAAGTTAATGGGGATTTGTCAGTATAAGTCTCATTTTGAGAGGCTCATTCTTTTTTTAGGGAAAGTTACTTAGAATTTGAACCGACTTTTCCCTTTTCGTGTTGGCCAGATACAATGCAATCGTATTGTCGAATGAGTGGTTCTCGGGTCAGTTGCGCATGCGTCAACTAGATGATTCTAATATCAGGGTAAGTGAATACTGAAGTTTTGAAAAGGTAACAAATAAATATTTTGTTTACTTAATATATTTAAAAATAAGACTTAGCTTTTTTTCCCCTGAAATTTATTATGAATTTGCTTTTATAACATTTTTTCCAAATTTTGGGTTCTTTTTTGTTTTTTACCCTTTAATTTAAATTTTCCTAGTTTGTAGAAAGTTTAAATGTAATATTTTCAGAAAATAAGTTTTACCCCCTCAGTTGTCAAAACATCAGGGAAAACCCTTCGAGTTAAATCCAAAACATATTCTGTAATGAGGATAGTATTACATTAAGTCCCTGGTAAAAAAATTAAAGGAAAAGGGAAAAAAATTAAACCATTTAAAACCAAATACCAAATGCTGCTACAATTTATGAAAAAAAGCAAATTTGACAACACGATTTTCAAATCTCGACGATCCGTCTTTAGTTTGAGCCCAAGAACTCTCCCCGGCTTTTCTTCCCCGCCCGTCTATCAAAGTACTTTTCCCGGACGATCGCTTGGGATCGACCTTAGTTTATTTATTTTTTTTTTTGTGTTTTTCTTTTTTTTCAAAGAGGGTTTTTTTGAAAAAGGCAAAGACATTAAAGCTTAGCTTTTAAAATTCTCAAAGAAACATTGAAAAAAGCCAGTTTTAAAAAAACTTTTTAGAAAAATCACCAAAGAAACCCACAAAACAAAAAAAAAAAAAGCCATAGGAAAATTTTTGCAAAAAAAACCCAGTCGCAACTACTTGACTTTATGAAACCTTCTGCATAAAATAATTTTTGGTTTTTTTTTTGTATTTATGTTATCTAAGATTTTATGAAACATTTTTTTTTCTAAATTATTATTTTTTTTCGTCTCCGGCCCCAACTAAAAATAATTTATATGTATTGATACAAGACTGAGCGAATTTGATTTAGCGTTTTTTCCCGTCTCACTTTTTACTGTCGGGTACTCTTTAAAATTGAATCAAAATTCATTTTGGGATACGTACCCCCCAGAAATCACAATTCGGTTTTGAAATTGGGTGTAATAAAAAGAGTTAAAATTTCGGGCCTCTAGTGTTTTAAAAGGTTTTTTCGAGGAAGGGTTTTTTGTGAGGTTCAAAAGGGTCATTTAAAAAAGGTCAAATGTTGTAAAGTAGGAACATAGGCCAAAGGAAAGGGGCCCAAATTTTCAAACCTCAATTCCCTTTTAGTTTGAGGCTTTTTTAACCCCGAGGACAGTTGATAAAATGTGTTCGGGTCACCAAAAACAACAACTGCCCCAAAAGGTCTTCTGCTTTTAGTAATTAAAACCCCGAATTCCGGAAAATTTGGTTTTAGATTCAGTGAAAACCGAATTCAATTCTGCTCTTCATGAAATTTAAAAGGGTTATTACGCAAAACCAATTTTTTATCCAAAAATCCGTTTGAATGGTAATGCTTCAAGAAAAAAGATTCCCGGTTTTTTTATGAGGTCCAGGTAAAGTTCCTTTTAATGGGGAAAAAATGGGAATTTTTTTCATTCAAAAACCCGTTTTGGATGAAAGGTTTAGAGGAAATTAAAAAGATGATTCTTTCTTTCTGGGGTTTTAAAAAAGTGGGGGAAAAACCCCCTTTTTGGAAGAAAATTTTTTTTTGGGCAATTCCCACAAGGGGGTTTTTTTTTTTAAAAAAAAAACCCCTTTTGGTTTTTAATTCTAGGAAAAAATTAAATGGTGGGGTGTTGCCAAAAAATTTCCGTTTTTAAAAAAAAGGTTTGGAATCAATTTACTCCCTTTTTAAAACTTTATCATTCTTCATCATTCCCCTTTTTCTTTTCCCTATTCCAAATTAAACCGGATTTTTGTTAAGGGAGGGAAAGCTCGAAAATCAAGCGTATGTGGTGCCTTTTTTAATGTAAACAAAAAATATCCCTTGAATGAATTTTCTAACTTACTCACCCGACTCAAACCGATTGAACATGGATGGGATGACTTAAAGAGCCAAATTCATCTACAGACTTTTCAAGAGCCGAAAAGGGCACTCTTAGAAGAATGGTGGGCAATTCCACAAGACTTTATAAACACTGGTTAAGTCTATGAAATCAAGATGTGGGGTATGCATGTCTGTCCGAGGTGATCATACTCTTTTTTAAACTATCATACTATCATCATTTTTCCGATATCCTTAAACTTGGATTTAATCTCAATGTTTTGCAAATAATCAACTACCAGAGATTGAGATTTATGTTAACTAATGCTTTTGTACAAATTTCTGTTCATAATTTTTCATCAGTTTTATTTCTGTCTTTATCCCTTAATTTGATAACTAGTGTAGAGCAAAGTTCCAAAGTTTTCTGTTGTGTCCTGCAGAAACCTGTAAGTAAAGCTTTTGTTCAGATGTTATCTTCGTTCCTAATTATGGCTCAAAATTTCGAGTTTAATTCTAGTGGGACGTCAATAAATTATTTAAACAGCCATAAGATTCTCTATACAATGTTTATTCAATTTAATTTTTGGTGTAAGATTAATTTCCAATTACATAGAGAGATTCCTTTTGAGCTAATAATAAAAATTAACATCAGTTTTCAGGGAAAATCTTAATCCCTATTTCCAGAGTCCCTGTTTTATATTCCAAAAACAAATCAGATATATTATGATACAAAATTACCAAAATTATTTTACAGCTAAAAATATAATTTTCCTATCGGTATTCTTTTAATGTTATTTGTATACATATTATTTAAAATGTTCTTTTTTCAATTGTTACTATTAATTCACACTTCTATATATATATATATATATATATATATATATATACACTGCTGGCCTCCGTAAATGCAACACCCTGAAGGAAGTATGCAAATAACAGGAAATTTACAACATGTATTAGCGGAGGTGAGATATGCAAATGATTAGAATTTCAGCGCAGACACACATCACGCGCGCCTGTGGCGCCACCTCAAAGCGCTATTTAAGGCTTGGAGAAAGTTCGGCAATTGTGTTTTTCTTGTGGTTTTTTTCAAAAAACGATCAGTTATGTCTCGTAGAAAACAGCGATAAGCTTTTGATCAATTATCCGAGTTCGACAGAGGAAGGATGGTGTCATAACCGAGATTGTGGATTATCTTCCAGGGAAATCGGTAGTCGTGTTGGACGAAACCAAACAACTGTAATGCGGATATGTGACCGTTGGATACAGGAGGGTACGATGGACCGACGTGGTCGATCGCATCCACCTCAGTGCACCACTTCACGTAAGGACAGGCAAACTGTGCGCAAGGCAGTGACGGATCGCTCAGTCACATCACGAACCATAGCACAGCACATTGAGTCTGTAACGCATCATTCAGTGTCTGCGCGCACCATTCGATGCCGTTTACAGCAGAGTGGTCTGTCCGCAAGACGTCCATTGCTTGGTCTACCCTTGACGCAGGACCACAGACGTCTCCGCCGTCAATGGTGCGATGAAATAAGGATGTGGGTGGCAGAATGGAATGAAGTTGTCTTTACTGACGAGTCACGCACCTGTGTGTCACACCACGATGGTCGGATTCGAGTCCGGAGACACCGTGGAGAAAGGATACTGAACAGCTGCGTTATGCACCGCCACATTGGTCCTTCACCGGATATTATGTTATGGGGTGGTATTGGGATATCACTCGCACTCCTCTAGTACGCATTGCCGGTACTTTAAACACCCAGAGCTACATCTCCGAGGTGTTGATCCAGTTGCCCTTTCCCCTTACATTCAGGGCTTGGCCACAGCCATATTTCAACATGATAATTCGCGACCACATGGGAAACGCATTGTCCAAAGGTTCTTCTTCAATCCCCAGATTGAATTGCTTCCCGGCCGGTTTGCTTTCCGGATCTTTCGCCGATAGAAACATGCGGTCCATGGTTGCTCAACGATTGACCCAGTTTACACCCCCCGCTGCCACACCAGATCAACTTTGGCAACGTATGGAAGCTGCTTGGTCTGCTGATCAAGAGCAAATCCAAAGTCTTTTGAATCAATGCCGAGGGTGTGGGCAGCGGTGATCTCCAACAATGGCGGCTACCTGGCTACTGATTCTGGCAGGAACCATAACTTCCCCACAAGTCTATAAATTTAATCATTTGATACTTGGTCAGCAAGTTATCTACAAAATAAATTTTGTTGTGCTATCTCCTGTCTTTCTTGGTGTTGCAATAACGGTGGCCAGCAGGGTATATATATGTTCAAATTTTCAATTGTTAATAAGATACTTTTTATTCATCCACTGAAGTTAAAATACATTTTTTAAACTTGTTGTGGATGATACTTGATGTTAATACAGTTTTTCAAATATTAATTTATTAATTAAATTTAATTAACTAAAATAAAATTTTTCTTTGTTGACCTAAGTAGGAATTGACTTAATGTTTTTTATATTACTTATTAATAAATAAAAAATTGTGTTATATATTTGAATTCCAAAAGTAATAGGTGATTTTTAAGCAAAAATTTGCATCGGATGTTTGTTTAAATTGATTGACCCTAATTTTTCGTTAAGTCTTATGAATAGCCTTTCTTCTGTTTCTAGAAGAATCTATTTATGTTATAAGCCTTGAATAATAATGAATCTTTCTTAGCTTCATTGCATTCTTTTTTATGACTCATAAAATGAATATATGACTTTACAATACTCTAAAAGAACTTGAAAAGGCATTAGTTGAATAAGTATCAAAGAGTCAAAACATGAAATAAAAAACTTGCAAATTTTCATGTTTTTGCTTTACTATTAATCAATATGTCATTAATTGAAGTTAAGGTTATTAAATGTAGGTCATATACTTTATTCTCCCACTTATATCAACCATATTTAGCTTACTGTTCACATTCAAAAGTAGAGCATCCAGGAAAGTGTAACAAATGTTTCAAGTGAAACAAACAAAAAAAGTATTGGCACATTCTAAAACGAAATGTCTTTTCAATTTCATTGACATCTCTCGAAAAATGGGTATGATTACTTTTAGTTCTTGGAAACTTTTTTTTAATACAATTGCTTCCTTATTCCAAACTTTATTACAGTATCAAAGTTTTAAAGCGCATATTAAACTAACTAATAATTAAAAGCTGATTATTATTAACACTTATTCCTATTAAATTATTTAAACTACTTATTTACGTATTAATTATTTAAATCATTGATTTTTCCATGTATGAATAGTATTCTAGAAAAACGCCTAGGATTATTAATTCCCTTAAATTCATGCGTCAGATAACTTTTAGAAATATAAATACAGTGAAAATCGCTTAACAGGAAACTAAAGGGACTGAAGTACTTTTTTGTGTTAAATGAATTTCGTGTCAAAGGATATTGCAAAAAAAAAAATATCCAATATGAAAAAATTAAGTGTATTAGAGTTTATCTTATTTACATAGATAAGTATATAGTGCAGAAATTTAATAAAAATCAATGAAACAAGAACAATCTAAGAACTTACAGAAAATTAATACAAAATTTTCAAATTTTTTGAAAAACAAAATATTTATTGAGTTTTTGGAAAATAATGTCATATTTTTCTTTGCATTGTTTTCTTAGCTTCAAATTGTCAACAAATTGATCGATATTGTCCATTTTGTTATTCGTTCCACCATTGGAATGTGCGTCTAAATAACTGAGCCTACTTTTCATGACATTCCTATTTCGAAGGACATGGGAATAGAAACTGCATTATTTATTTCATTTTCATAGTTGGAATTTGTATCAATGATATTTTTAGCTTTGAATAAACTCCAAAATGCTTTGTATGCCATAGAAGGGGCTGTAGACTCATTATTTTCATCTACTGCAATGCATTCTTACGAAACACGATAGGACAGTCCATTCTGGCTAATGTGTTTCGTATTTTGTTCCTTCTCAGGAGGGAAATCTTTTGTCTTAAGCGATTCTCGTTTCATGTTAAGAGGAAAACAACGCATGAAAACACACAGTAATTTGGCGTGATCGTTGTACCGGGTGTTTCAAAGGTCACGGACATCCACATGGTAATCTTTGTTGCTTAAAAACCAAAAGTGTTGGTTGAGATTTCTGTCACTAGATGGCTGCAGGGGCCTCATCATAAGAAGTTTTGGACGTAGCAGGCATCAGTCTCAAAATACTTGTCAGTTGTAGTCAATTGAGCCCAACGGGAGGTGGACGATTTTTTTCCAAGAGCAAATAATAGCCATCGTGGAATTTTATTTCGCTGCAAAATCTCATTGTCGAGTGATAAATGCATTTCAGCAAAATATCCTGGTGAAACAGCACTAAATGCATCAACGATAACATGTTTAGTGCACGGTTCCGTGACACAGGGTCTGTTGCAGACAGGAAGCGATCGGGTAGAACGTCCATAGTGGAAAAGAAAGTGGCAGATGTGGAGATCTCTTTACAAAGAAGTCCAATGGAATGGCCGTCTGTCTACATAAACATCATTACGGAATTCACATATCCTTACTGAACAGTGATAAATGATACGCTTGGTTGTAGCAAGACAGCGCAACGTGTCACACATCACGGGACAGTACGGAAGTTTTAACTGAATTTTTCGATGATCGTGTCATTTGCGAAAGACTTTGGCCACCACGTTCGCCGGAATCGTCAATTCCGGATTTTTTCCTTTGGAGATGTCTGATAAATGTCATCTTCGGGAATAATCCCCATACGCTTGTGAACTTAAGAGTAACATATCTTCATGCAATATCGGACATTAATCCTCACACATTTCGTAAAGTGTCAATTAATCTGGGAAAAGATTTCGATTGTGTGTCCAGGAAAATGGCCATCATTTTGAACATTTATTGTCATTTTACCATGTCTGACACCTGGACAATAAAGATAACCATTCAACCTCTGTTTGTCCTTTTTTCTGTTTGTTAACATAATTCATCTGTCTTTAAAAGACAGCCACAAAGGCTTATGTGTGAAACTTTTGAAACACCAGTTATTATTTCGTGTTAACCGATATTTCGTATTAAGCCTTTCGAGTTAAACGTATTTCACTGTATAATTATTTATGCAGTAACAATTTTTATGTGTTCTAAAATAAAGAGCCACAAATGAACAGTGCTCTACATAACATCATACTTGCTCTTGGAAGTAGGTTTTTAAATCAGAAACATAAAGCATTAATACTGTTGCAGTTAATCCTGCTATCGAGAAAAATTCTTTCTTTTATGTTAAAAGTCTTATACTTTTAATATTTAAGAAATTATCCATTTAAGTACAAAACAAATCTAAACTCATTTAAATGTGTCTTACACAGTAGCGCAAAAGGGAAATTTTTTTAAAGGGGGCCCGTCGAAATTT
Organism: Trichonephila inaurata madagascariensis; assembly: GCA_019973955.1. Lineage (NCBI taxonomy): Eukaryota > Metazoa > Arthropoda > Arachnida > Araneae > Nephilidae > Trichonephila > Trichonephila inaurata. The sequence continues at coordinate 13,805 of BMAV01001653.1, forward strand.
TCACCATTCTTGTATCATGCTACTTTTGATTTTCAGAACAAAAACACAAAAAAAACCCAATATTGAATAAATAATTAGCATTAATTAATAAAATTTAAAACATTAATAACTATTTAATTAAATTTTACGTATTATATACTTAGAATTATAACCAATCGGAAAAAATCAAGGGTTTGAAAGGGGGTCCACCCTGACCCTTTGTACGCCACTGGTCTTACATCATATAGACACTTTTTTGAAAAATAATTTTTTTTAAAAAAATTTTGATCCGGTGATCATAGTATAATAAAAAAGTTTTTTTTTTCCCTACTAGAAGTGAAAATATGAGTTATACACATCGGATCATAATTAATTTTTTATTTTATGTCAATTTTTTTCTTTAAAAATTTTCCATTTCTATATTAATTTATATTATCTACATAACTAGAAAAACATTCTAAATAGCATCGTGATTCTAGAAATAAATCTAATTACTACAACCTCTGACAATAAAGTTTGGTGAATGAAGTCAGAACGGAAGATTTGGCAACACTGGGGAAACGAAACGCTGCACATGCGTAGCGGCAAGTGCTGACCATCTGCCCTAACCATTGTTCAACTGAGCATCGTTTGTGTTCCCTGTTTTACAAAAAACTTGTTTAGTACATTGGTTCTTAACTGAGAGCAGCAAAATAAATGAACAAAAGATTGATTTAAAGTTTGTTTTAAGCTTGGCAAGACACCAAAAGAAACTTATACAATGCTGGTACGTGTTTATGAAGATCAAGCACTGTCCATGAAATGTGTGTACGAGTGGTTCGCCCGTTTTCGAGAAGGACGGGAAAGTGTTTCTGACAAACCCCTTAGCGAAAGGCTGGTGGCCTCCGTCAGTGAAGAAAACATTGAGAAAGTGAGGAAATTAATAAGGAAAGATTATCGATTAACTGTGTGTATGGTAGCTGGACGATGAATGTTGCAAAGTACATTGAAATTTTAACCCGTTTCACGAAACGTCTACGCAGTCCGACCCCAGTACGCACAACAAGGTTCATGGTTTTTTGTTCACGATAATGTTGGCCCTCACACAGCCAATATCGTCAAACAGTTCCCGGCCAAAGGCGGCTGGTGCAAATTGAACATCCACCATTCTTGCCAGATCTCAATCCACCAGACTTCTTCCTATTCTCACGACTTGCACTAGCTTTGAAAGGAAGGAGATTAGACGTTATTTCTGGCATTCAACGAAAGGTGACGAACTCCATCTCAAAAGAAGACTTCTTGCAAAGGTTTCAGGACAAGTATAGCAGATTTCAGGGCTGCATCGTTAAGGGAGGCGACTATTTCACAAAGGACAGTAAAGTAACTTTCGTTGATGTTTATTTACATTAACAGTACAGAACTATTCACCAAACTTTACTGACAGAGGTTGTATATACATATATATGACAGGACGTGGCGAGTGTTAGGAATTTTTTTATCTGAATCATTATTTAACACTTGGACACTTGAGCAACACACACAAACAAAGATGGATAACACAAAGTACAAATAAGACATGCGCGCGTATTACGAGGTGACGAAGACAAAAAAAAGGGATTTTCTAGAGTCTCGGGGTTTTGTATAAAGTTGCAACAGGAAGTATCGGAATCCACGTGACTTCCTTGGACGGAAACTGTGATCGGTGAGAAGATATCTTTATAGATTTGACGAA